>JZLH01S0027881.1:36145-60771 GCA_001188425.1 Eucidaris tribuloides | reverse complement strand
TTCGGAGATAGTCTCCAATATTGGAGACTTTTTTTGTTTATTTACCTTGGCGCAGCAGGGATCATGCTATCGCAACTTAGGAATGTGATATTCAGAATCCTCGAGGGATTTTACCCCACATGACCGTCTACTTTGAAAATTCACCGTCTTCTTACCAAGTTATGATCGATTGTTTAAATTTTGCAGCAGTTGTCGATAGCAAAGTTGCTGATGGGTATTGATTACCAGCGTAGTTTATGAATGTTGTCATTATCAATATTATTATTCTTATAAATAATTAATAAATTTGTATCAGACTCTATGTAAATCCAGATCTAATTGTTTACACCACCATGACCTCAGTGGGATTGGTCTTGGAAAAAAAAAATCTCCGATATCGGAGATTTTCTTTGTGCCAAGTTTTGATGACCCCATTAAAAGTCTCCGATATCGGAGATAATCTCCGACATTGGAGATAGTCTCCAATATTGACGTGCGCCCGTACTGGTTTTGAACATTAGAAATCTAATTCAATTAATTATTATTATGTTGCTTGGTCCAACTTGCATTGAAATACATTCTTATCAACAAGTTTAATATCTAACAGTTAGTTTACTCTTATACAGGATAGACTCTTCTTACGTTATAAATAAAATCACGTATTCGTGGGGTAGCTGTGCAAGTGGCACCGCACCGGCCGGACGGGCGGCGCACGGCCGCAGTGCAAGTGACGTCCAGCCGATCAAGACAAGTGCCACACTGGACGTGTGTGTAAATTGGCAGTCGTTCCGGTGTGGAACACCAATTATAATATGAATAATTCCACCTTTCATCTCAAGAACGAAATACATGATGAACGCATACACATATATACACTCGTCTTTTCATATTGACCGACATTTTAAAAGCAAAGATTGACCATAAAGTTAAATTACTTACCATTGTAAACTCGACAATCTGTACAGTCAAACGTGGCAAAATGTCCACATCACATTAGATGATGTGCACTGCGTAAACTTTGACCCACATTTCCGGTATAAACGACAGTCGAGTGGTCGAGTCGCGTGTGCAACTCGGTACCACGTACAATGTGGATACAAATGCGGTGGTCGAGTCGTGTGCTAGGATAGGGCGTCCTTAGTTTCAGAAGAATATATTTGGGAGTAGGGGTGCTGATGATTTGAATTAGTTGTTATATTTTCGTATGATAACATTAGCATCTGTCTGAATGTATACATGATTTCAATAAAAGTGACCTTTGTTTGAAATCATTTTCAGAAATGTTAATTACATATGTTAGTTAATAGCATTTCAACCCAATCTGAAAATTCAAGTTAGCTCAATCGATTACCTTTTCACCCATACTCAAATTGAATAGGCCCACTGGCACTAGGAAATCTTAGCCGCACGAATATTTTCGAGGTAAATATAATTTTAAAATGAGAATGGTATTTAAATACACATTATTGGGTAAGCTTTATGAGCTAAATTTGTTGCCTTTATATTCCACAGAAGAGCGTGAACGTAGCAATGTAAGGTTGAGGATGAATGTGTCTGGTTTGATTGTGAAAAGTGGCCGTTTCGGGGGCTTTGTCATGGACTGGGCGCTCGCGCTACGCTACGGCCGAGACCGTCTGGGAAGGGATTGCGAGCCGGATGGAGCCCGCAGCTGCGGTAGGCCATGGCCGATTGCCGTAAATGCAGCGTTCGATGTAGATCTAGTACACGTGTACGAATCTTTTCATTACAAGACAATTTTTTTTGGTGATCCGCGTAACAGCGGATCACCATAGATTTCGTCAGAATTTTTTTTTTCCTTCTTTATTCGTGTTTCTTTCTGGTCACTTTTTGTACAAGTCATCTCGGCGCTTGTTTACTTTCGCACCACATACCTGAAATCAAACTTTCGCACCACATAGAGAATCTACCTGAAATCAAATTCAAGCTCTAACACGACACTTCTCACACCATACAGACATCATTTAACCTGTGTTAGTGCCTGTCGAGTCCTGTTTTGTCACCCTTTTTTCACTATTTTTCGGAAAATTCCATCCGAAATCTTCGTAATTCTCTTTGTTGCCCACACCACACTGCAATATCACCGGAGGCCGGAGCTCGCCGCCAGCAGATTACGCACGCCGAGCAGCTGTCACCAATGTGATCGAATTTCAAACGCAAATTGAGAGATACGGTGGCGCGTGAAAGACATCTTTTCTCCAATTTCGTTTTAAAATTGTCGTTTTTCAGGTTATGTACAAGTAAGATCCAGTTTCCTTTCCGGTTTCTTTGGGTTGGGATGGTTATTCAAGATGCTATTTCAAGTAGTTATGTTATAAAAATGCCTACTAATAATTAATACAAATATCATTATTCAAACATGGACAAACGTCAGTATTTAACATCTTTAAATAAAAAATACAAAATATGTGTTTTGTATTAATTATAGTTCATAATTATAACTTCAATAACCATGAATACCATTCCCAACCCCCCCCCCCCATTCCCTTAAGGAAACTACTTTTAAACCTGAAAAAAAATATTTTTTGAAAAACGAAATTGGGGAAAAGAATGTCTTTCACATGCCACCGTTACTACAATTTACATTTTTTGATGAGATCACATTGTTGTAGGACAGCCGCGCGGGATTGCCGGTATTCGCCACGGCGAGCTCGAGTGGTAATTAAGCCGTGTGGTGCGGACAACCAAGAGAATTACAAAGATTTCGGATGGAATTTTCCGAAAAAATAGAGAAAAAAGGGTGACAAAACAGGACATGACAGACACTAACACAGGTTAAATGATGAATGTATGGTGTGAGAAGTGTCGTGTTAGAGCTTGAATTTGATTTCAGGTATGTGGTGCGAAAGTAAACAAGCGCCGTCATCTCAAGAACGATGACAGCAATTCAATTGTCTCGTACTCGTAGTAGAGTTGTAACTTAACATAATTATGTCCCATGTCAATATCTCGGAAAGGGTACCCTGTCAATGTCGATAACCATCTGTGACGTCATCTATGACGTCATAAGTAAAAAAGCTAGAGTTAACCTACATTTACAATATCTCGAGTCGGCAGTCGAATAAAACAACCAAACATGGCAAGGGTCAAGTTCAGGTCATGGGTCATCTTTTGGTCCAAACCACGTGCGTGCGCACGTCTCCACATGCGTGTACGGGCGCGTCAAAAAAAAACAAACTCCAAATGACTTCTTATTAACAGTATTATATGTTTCAGGGGGTAGATTCACGAAACCGACCTAGGACCATCCTATAGGTTAGAGTTGTGGGGCCTAAAAAAAAAAAAATTGTTTCCGGAAACCCGCCCGTCCCTTTTTTTAGGTGCCGACAGAAAATTTTTTATGCCTTTTGAGAAAAAATAAAATATTTCATACACAGCCCGTGTGTAAAAATTGGTCAGATCTGACCGGAAATAGCATTAAATATTTTTATTTTAGGTGTCTCCTGTACTAATGCAAACCTTTTTAAAAATGAATAGATTCCACCGAAAAAAAGAACCGATCTGAATATGTTTCCAAACAAAAATGACAAAGCCAATGCGTGATTAATTCAACGGCGATGCCGTAACACATCGTTAAATATACGGTAGGGGATTTCCCCTACAAGCCTTTCTTTGTTCGCTGCACCACCCCGCTAAAACCACATGAGGTAGAAGGCACCTTCGTACTGTGCCGTACCTGTCGCGCGAAAGTCAGAACTGTGCTGCTTCACGTCGCAGGGGGCGCTATGCCAATATCGTCCGTAGGCAGCTAGCTAGCTAGCATGCGCCTTAGGGGGAAATTAAAATCTTGAGTGGCAGCCCTGGTGGCGATGCATGGCGGCCCGGCGCTAGCGCAGTTCAGCTGCTAGACTGTGCATGGATCGTACGTACAAGATACGTTTCGTTTTTAAAACGAAGAGAACGTTATCAGAACATGAATGATTTCATAATTCTTGGTAATGTTCATCTTGTCAAAGATATTTGAGGATATTTTGAAGGTATTTAGTGAGATTCAAAGAGAGATTTGTGTGTGTATGTGATGCTTCTTTTCATGCATACATCGTTGTTAGACAGGAAAAAAAAATCAGCTTCCAATTTTCAGGTAACGAGTATTGATTTTTTAACCTGGGACCCGAGGCGTTTGGGCGGGTACCCGGGTATTAGTCCCGGCCTTAGTCGCAGTCAGCAAATTCATGCTCCCAGTCAGCAAAATGAAGGAAAGGGGAGAGAGAAAAGGGAAAATATGAAAGGGGAAGCCCCTCCAAGACTCTCCACAATTTATCACCAACCCAGGTGCGGTTCTATGGGGAGAGGCTGTGGGGGCTGTGGGGGAGGGGGGGGGGGCTTCCCCCCCCCCATCAAAAAAAATCGGACGAGAAATATTTCACATTAAAAATATTAATTAATAAAATGAAGCGATCTAACAAACACTTGAATATTAATAGAAAGAAGGTAGTATATGCAAATAAAATTTTTCATAAAATAAATTTTTCCTTCCATCCGTCCCAATTTTTCAAACCATGTTACCCTAAACAAACATATTATTTTGTTTGGCCTGGTTGAACTTAGGCCGAATGCCCCACGGAACTGACTCGAACTCCAACTCCAGCTCTAAACTTGATCAACGATAGTATCGGAAACTATCGTTCAACGTAATCTCAATTCTAGACCCTGTTTTTATGGGGAATGTGATCATAGGACTATTTTCATTATTATTCGAATGTATCATGTGTGCAAAATCTCATAGATTAAGATTTGGTCAGATGCATGTTATTTTTCCTAATTAGCCGCAAAACAAATGTGACATTTTGAAATAATGAATACTCCATGTTTTCCTGCTCAATCAATAAAAATCTACCCCGGATTTCATGGTCTAAACCTCATACTTTTAAATCTTTTTCAAAGAATGTACATTGCTTTTGAATAGTTGAATCATGTCAGTTTCTCTTTGAACTAACTAATATTAAAAAAAGCAAATAGTTTTTCATTGCAAAATTAAGTATATTTACAGATTAAACTCAAATTCAAGATGTACATGCGACATTTTCGATTGCGTCTGCAATGGAGGATAGGTATCATTAATCATGCGGTATGTGCTTGAAGCTGAGGTATTTACAGGTGTATGTTCATTGTAGTCTCAGACATTTGTGAAGCATGCATTCTATAAATATTAATGATCTTCAATAACAATTTACATTCATGCTTGACACATGCGCACACTGCGATCTTGTCGGTGAACCATGGCAGAGAACAATAGTTAGAGCTGCTTCTCAGCAGACCCAGCATTTAGAGCTCTTCTTAGAGCTAATGATCCCAACTTGTGTTTCGAGATTCGTAACCAAACCTAAATATGGCCGCTGTAGCTAATGATCCCTGTTACCATAGTAATTGTAGTTGTTCCCGTTTTGTGAATCGGGCCCCAGGTCATTAGGAGCATTTTAGTACGCGCGCGTTTTTTTCGCGTGCACCCCTTTCTCGACCGAATAACATATTTTTTTCGATGGATTTAGATGTCTGACTGAATTCTACACCATTTAGAACCCTTCTCTGACCATCAGGACCCAAAATATTGCTTATATGCCCCCAAAACATAAAT
Source organism: Eucidaris tribuloides (assembly GCA_001188425.1). Lineage (NCBI taxonomy): Eukaryota > Metazoa > Echinodermata > Echinoidea > Cidaroida > Cidaridae > Eucidaris > Eucidaris tribuloides. The sequence continues at coordinate 55,199 of JZLH01S0027881.1, read as the reverse complement.
GCGCGCGCATTGCGCGCGTAGTGGAAGATGGGCATTTTTAAATCGCTCATAATTCTCTAGAATTAACGGTGACCCCTACTTTTTATTGCTTATTCTGATAGCCTATGATGCGTAGATAAGGACTTAGATATCGCTTTCTATGACAAATTCTTCTGACGCCATCTATGACGTCACAAAGAAAAATCATGTTTTGTGCATATCTCATGACTGGAGTAGAGTGTGATAACTAAACTTGGTACACAGTAACTTCAGGTCAAAGGTCATCACTGGTACTCATCATATGCGTGCGGAAGTCACGACGAACGCGTATGCGCACGCCGAAATACTAAATAATGTTTGACAGAGAAGTTTAGGTGAAAAGGGACGGCTTCGAACAAGTTATGATACGCCATGTAGACTGTCACAATCTCTGAAGGTCTAATGATCGGAGCGAATATGCGGATCACCAATTCGTCTCAGTGATGAATTAAATCTATTTTTTTTTTATAGATATATGAAATATTTTGAGCTTTAGATAATAAATCCGCATGATTTCTTCAGTTCACGTATGAAAGTTTGCTTCAAATCAGTTTTGTTTCTAATGTAAAAAAAATCTAAAATTTTTAGGTGACAGATTTTTGGAACTGTGTCCCATGGCCATGCCTTCACTGTTCACACATGAATGAACATTTACCAAGAGGAGAATACAGACAAGTGTAAGGGGTAATATAGCATCTATTGCACTATACAGCGTAGTATAAAAAAAAAATAGACACTCAGAAAAAAATTTATTACGCAAATATTTCATGATCTAGAGATTATTTTTTGATATGAATATTTTACCTTGGACCTACATGTAAGCTATCTGATGACACTATTGGTATTGAAAGTATTTCACGCATGAGTGAGCACAGGCCACTTTTGTCCAATAGGCCAAAAATGCATTTGCACACAGAATTGTGTTCTTATAGTCAATGTTTAATGACTCACAGACCGGTGCTGCAGAAGCTCTCACCTGATGTGCACAAGGATTGAATCCTCGGCATGCTCAGAGAAGATGTAATATCAATTTTGCGGCAAAAAAGACAAAAATGAAGCAATGATTCAGAAGTACCCCCCTAAAAAGGAGAAAATGTCATGTTTGCAAGATGAACTGTGAACTGAAGAAAATGGCATTTTTCTTGTTTTTGAAGGGGTAGGGTGGGTGTGTATCTAATCTTGCTTCATTTTTGCTACATTTTAAATGCCTCAGCATGCTCAGGAGAAGAGTATATCAATTCTGTGACAATGAAAGACAAAATAAAGCAATAATTCAGATACAATTAACCCGCAACCCTGAAAAAGAAGAAAATGCATTTTTTTTTTTTAATTCACGTTCATCTTGCAACATGAGCGATTTGTTTCTTTTTATGGGGGTATTATCGAATCAGTGCTTCATTTTTGTCTCTTTTGTCACAAAATTGATATTAGCTTTCTCTGAGATGCTGAGATTCGAATCCTTGTGGCACATCAGTTGAGAGCTCTGCAGCACGGCTGTGAGGCATTAAACATGATTATACGGAATTCTGTGCGCAAGATGCATTTTTGGCGATTGCATCAAAACGGTTGTCGCTCACTCATGGTGAAATACTTTTCAATACCAACAGTGTCATCAGATATAAAATATTCATATCAAAAATAAATCTCAAAATCACGAAAACCAATTTTTAATGATTTTTTCTAGAGTGTCTGCCTTTTTTATTGGATACAGTTTCACCGATGTATTCGCCAGCTTGTTTGTATGGGTGGCCTGGCCTGGTGGCCATGGCCGATAGCCATATAACATTAGCTCTATAAACCAAAATCTTCAAATTGTCGTCTGTGGTCTGTAGCTTGCCTTAGTTGGATGACGTGATTGAGCTGAGTGAGGAGGTATCCGTCATCGATCGCGTCATCCAAGATCATGCAACCAGCGTCGACGAAGACGGTTGTCCAACTCCCACTCCAAGTCCAACTTCTAACGTTAAGTCAACCATGGCTACGCCTGTGATGCCACAGAGGAGAAATCCATAATTTAAGTCAATTCAATAATCGTCTTAAGATCAATGACCAACGATGGTTCCATAGACTCCTATGACCCTAGTCTGCAGAAACTTAAGATCTGCTGTCTGGTTACTTGTGTCAAAATCAACAAGGACGAAATATTGCAATGCCAGTGTTCTTTACTAGCTATTGTATGGTATGATATGTGTGTTGCTGTAGTTGGTGTTTTATTGGTGATCCGCGTAACCGTGGATCACCATAGATTTCATCAAATTTTTTTTTTTCTTTATTCGTGTTTCTTTCTCGCCATTTTTGTGCACGCGATATCTCGAGAACGATGAGTGCAATAGTTTTGTAACTTAGCATAGTTATGTCCCATGTCAATACCTCCAGAATGTCCTCCTGTCAATTTCTGTGACGTGATCAATGACATCATAAGCCAAAAGCTAGGCTTAACTTATATTTGCAATATTTCAAGCCGGCAGTCGAATAAAACAACCAAATTTGGCAGAAGTCAAGTTAAGGTCAAGGGTCAACTTTTTGACCTAACCACATGTGCGTGTGCGCCTCCACGGGCGAATACAGGCCCGTCAAAGTTTTAATTTTTTTTAAATGCTCCATATGACTTCTTATTAACAGCAGTATAGGCCTACGTTTCAGGTCATTTGGAGCATTTGGCGCTCGTGCCTACGTGCACGTTTTTTTCGCGCGCACCCCTTTCCTGACTGAATACTATCATTTTTTCGATGGATTTAGATTTCTGACTGAATTCTCCACCAATTAGAACCCTTTCCCGACCACTAGGACCCAAAATATCACTTACAAGTAGAAAAAAACGTAAATGCGCGTACATTGCGCGCGTAGTGAATAATGGGCATTTTAAAATCACTCATAACTCTCTAGAATTAACAGTGACCCCTACTTTTTATTGCTTATTCTGATAGACTATGATGCATAGATAGCATTTAAGACATCGCTTTCTATGCCAAAGTGTTGTGACGTCATCTATGACGTCACAAAGAAAAATCATATTTCGAGCATATCTCATGACTTGAGTCGAGTAACATCACCAAACCTTGTACACAGTAACTTCAGGTCAAAGGTCATCATGCGTGCTTATCATACCGGTATGCGTGCTGGCGTCACGGCGAACGCATACGCGTATGTTAAAATGAAGTGTTAACTCTTAACATGCCAGAGGATTTAAACCTCTATGGATTTTATGTGTATTATATGGTGCAGATTTGCGACTTTGGCGCGTTAAGAGTTAAATCAGTCATTTTTCTTTAGAAAAACGATGGCCCCTACCTTGTATTGCTCATTCTGATAGCCTATGAGCCATAGAAAACAGTTCAGGCACTACTTTGCATGCCGAATACTTGTGGCGTCATTTGTGACATCACAAAGAAAAATCGTATTTCGCGCATATCTCATGAATGGGGTGGATTAAGATAACAAATCTTGGTACACAGTAACTTCAGGTCAAAAGTCATCACTGGTGCTAATCAGAACCATCCGCGCATCGCGACGAACGCGTACGTGCACGTCGAATTTTCAATTAAGGTTTGATAGACAATTTCAGGTGATGAGGGACATATTTCATCATGCAATCATGGAGCTTGATATACATTGTTTGTCACATTTTCTTTAAATTTAATGATCGGAGCGGTTACGCAGATCACCAATTCGTCTTGGTGACGAATTAAAATCTAGTTGTAAATTCATGTTCTGGCGTTTGATGACAAGTCTTAAAATTTTAATTTTTAAATTATAGTCGATTATAGAACTGACTAATGTAAAATAAATGTCTTGATGAGGACGTGAATCTAGATTTAACTGAAAGTTATTGGAACTTGAATATAGCCTCATTTAATTTGTCTTCTCATCAATACTTTTTCAATTTCCAGGTCATCTTTAGGCAGTCTTGATATTTCATCACCATGGCAATCACTGACTTGATACCAGCCCGGTTCCTCTGCTTGCTAGCACACCTTGTCATAACTATAACTCTGCTTTGGTCAAGGGTAAGCAGTAATGCATTTATATTTCTCATACCTGTGCAAACAGTCCCTTAACACTGTACAAAGTCTATGATTCTAAGGCCTATTTGCATGGGTACGACAATGTCATATTTAAACAGTTGACCTGAATAAACCACTATTTTATAAGCATGCATTTATTTTCTTTTTTCTTCTAAAAAATATTGGTTTTATTTACTTCAAATTATTATTATTTTTTTGATACCCCTTTTTCTTCTGAAGATGCCAAAGGTATTTGCTTTTAGATACATTGAAACATGTAGGGGGATTAGGGTTATTCCTGCCAGAAAACGTGATTGACTAATTGACCTTAGAGACTAAGAACGAGATATGTCGGGCTGGAGTTTGTGGAGAATGCATGTATATTAAAAAAGGCTTGTCTCCAATGGTTGATAATCTTTTCCAATATTCAACTTAATGAAAAAAAATAGAATGATCAAATCTTGTTCTTGAAAATAAAGTGTTCTCCTTTGCATAATATGTCTTTATTCTCAATATTGTGTAGTCCTGGCAGTATTGTGTATCCAGATATAGATCATTTTTTTTGTTTTGTCAATAGATAATTGATTCTTAATACATGTATTCTTTTGCAGGACACTAATGTAAAGGCCTGCTTACCAGAGGTTTACACAGATGCACAGTATAATGAAGTAGATACTGGGTAAGTTCACATTGATAAATGTCTTCAGCAACTTAGAGCGTAAAAACTACAGTAATTTTTAAAAAATGTCACGTCAACAATTTAATTTGTAACAACATAGTAGCATATACTGCATGTAAATTTTCTCACAGTACTCATTCAGCATTGGGTGATTTCAAGTTTGGTTTTGGTGTTGGTGTTAGTGTTGAGGAAACAAAATTGTCTGTTATACCGAGCTCAGTCTTAGTCTCGTTACCAGTTGCACTATCGATTGCATACTACACGGAGTGACATCACATATGATTCATGGCGTTGGCTGAAGGTTATGCTGATGGCTGAAAACATTGACAAATGTTCCAAATAGGACACCAAATCAATACTGCCTACCAGATAAAAATTGTATGAATCTGAAAGGCAAGTTACTTTTCTCTGCTTCCATACGAAAGTTTAATATCAATTTAACTAATTATTTTTAAGGGGAAAAGTACTTTCAGCGGTTTCCATTTACACGGTGAAGCTTTCTTCATAGCCAACACACACACACGTTAGCTCTGCCAATAACCAGATCAACTCTAAACTTGAAGTCATGAATTTCTTAATTCCTAGCAGTTGACGTTAATGAATGGGAAAATTACACATAAATCACAAACGCCAACCACGGTATTCAGTTCAGTAGGTGATATTCAACACCAGCTTCAACACGGACTACAGGAAGCACGTCATAATTTTCGAGGTTAATCCCTACACCAAGCCTTATTTCAAGTTTGGTGTTCTAGCTGGTGTTGACATTGTTGTAATATCAACACCAAATTTCAACATAATAATATAATACCATGACATTACGAAACTGCATGAAGTGTCAAAGATCTCGTCCCTCTTGAAGATATAGAGTTGATGTCCTCATTCTCATCCGATGATTTGCGAAATTTTGTAGAATTATGCAACTTTTAAGGAGTGTTGGACAGTGCAAGTGTACATGTATGTTATTGTCCCATGACTAATGGTGCCCTGTGATCGCGGTGTTGTCAGATTTCAAAGTTTCACATCTTTTAATATTGTCATGTGATTTGTTTGAAATTTTTCTCTGAGTTATGCAAATTCTCAGATTAGTTTAAAGCAACTTACAATGATTTAACTCTTCTTTAAAGTTCTCATAACTGAAAGAAGTTTTCATGAAATATTGACTTTAATGTGGCTTTAATATTGTTTTTCCTTTTCTGCTCTGCTTGTTTTATTTGACAGGTTGATCATCGGTCTATCACTCACCATCGTCTTTCTGGTCATAGAAATCATTGGCTTCATGTCGGGTGTGTCCATGTTTATCCACACCGTTGGATTGCTGTGTATCCTTTTGAAAACAAAAAATAAACTCTAGCTTGTAATGCCAGAAGTATTATATATCTTTCCCTCTTTCCTTTCTTCTTGTGTATTTTTCCATCTCCTCATCTTCCTCTCTTTTCTTATCCTTGTCATTCTCCTGTTTTCCTCCTCCTCCTCCTACTTCTTTCCTTTTCCTCCTCCTCTTCTTTCATCACCTTTGTCTTGCACCCCTATCTTCTTGTCCTCATCTTTCTCCTCATCTTTGATTTTTTCCCACCATCTCTCTTCTTCCGCTCCTTATGGTGCTTCTTCTCCTCCAACCCTCCTCTTCTTTATCCCTCCCTTCCCTTCTTTGTCTCCTATTTGTCTCCTCTATATCCTCCCTGTCTATGTTTTTTCTTTTTCTCCACCAACATTTCTTCCCAATGCTCCTTCTTCACTCCTCATTTCTCCTCTTCCTCTTCCTTTCTTTCATTTGTTCCATCTCAGTTTTCTATTTCTTTCTTCCTTCCTCATATCCTTTAACAGGGAAAACATAACATTTTTTGCTTTTCGGGGGCTATTTTACCTGTTTCAGTGCTTTCCAAATATTCTTTTGTATTGAACCCTATGACAATTTACGGGGGCTCTTTTACACATTTCGGGGGCTCTATTGCCATTTCAGGAGCAAAATTGCCCCAAGCCCCATGTATTTTTTCCCTGTCTTTTACTCCTCCTCCTCTGTCTCCCACTTTTCCATCTTAGTCTCCTTCTTATCTCCTCTTCCTTGTGCTACTCCTCCTCCACTTGTTTCTCATTCTCCTGTTCCACTTCATTTCCAGTGATTGTTCCTCATTTTTGCTCCTCTCCTCCCTCTTGCTCTCCTGTCTCTTTTATTCCATCTCCACTTTCTCTTTTTCTCTCTCATACTCTTTTTCTCCCCCTTCCTCCGCCTCCCCCACCAGCACTTTTTCCTCCTCCAGTGCACTTCACGATTATACTTAGACTGTTTTAATATGCTTCACTTGATGTAGATAAAAATAATACATTATCTACATCAATAGTACATTATGAGTTCTCCTTAACCATACATCTCCTTCAGCAACTGCCTGTCATGCAAGTGCAGCCATAGCGCTATCATTCTACCTGTTTGAAGAATGGCCATGTTATATCTTCTGGTACATCTTTGGGTTCTGCAGGTTAGTGTCATGACGTCATATTTTTTTTTATGTATCAGGTCTGAAAGCTACCTCAGGAATTATATTTTGCTAACTCAGGAATTATATTTTGTGATAATGCATCTGTCTGTCTGTCTGTCTGTATATCCATTCACAACCCTAGATCTCATGTTCCAATATCTTGCAATCTTATTTTATTATTATTATTATTATATTTATTAGATTCTAACCTAGCTTGGGGATTACTGGCTTCCACAGAAGCCCACAAAATATGACCTTCTTTTCACTCAAACTAAGATTATTACAAAAAAAAAGGTGTGTTAAAAGACTACTTCGGTTTTCAATTAAGTTTCTTCCTAAAAAAAATTATTAAACCCACAGGATGCATTAACAATAAAAGCAGACAGTTGCTCGGTTTGATGAAGAGGTAGTTTATTATAACCCCGCCAAACAAAGTTTCAAGGGGGAATATAGGAATCAGCGAACTGTTAGGCGGTCGGGCGGGCGGGCGGGCAGTCAGTCGGTCCATTGCAAATCTTGCGGATTCCTCAGTTTAAGACTAATTCTCATGAAATTTGGCACACACATTGATCTTGGAGTAAAGATGTGCAAGACACATTTTTCAAATGTTTCGGAAGTTGCATTGCCATGGTAACAGCATATTATGGCAATAAATCAGGAAAAGATATTGCAGATTGAACTACTTCGTCACTTTTTGACCAATGCTTATGAGATTTAGCACAAATATTGGTCTTGGGGTGAAGATGTGCAAGAGACATTTTTTGATTGCGTTGGAAACTGCGTTGCCATGGTAATGGTATATTATGGCAATAAATTGGGTAAAGATCTTGTGAATCCAACCACTATCTCAATTTCTGACCAGTGCCAAGAGATTTGGCACACACATTGGTCTTGGGGTGAAAATATGCCAGACATAATTTTTGAATGTGTCAAAATGTGTAACCATGGTAACAGCATGTTATTGTAATATATCAGGGATGTAATCACCTTCAATGATATTTCTAGTTTCATTTGGATCCCGACAAATTTGTGAACTTCAGTGAATATGTTACCAAAATATCAAAATTACCTGCACCTATCCTAGACTGTATATTTTGTGTGATTAATACACCCCCTTTTCATCTTGAATTTCGTCTTGCAGTGCCTTTCCGGTTGTCGTTGAAATTATCGTCTTGATTGCCGTCCTTGGATTGAAGAAAGTCAGGTGATCAGCGTGAGAGCGAGCCCAAGACTACGAGATGAACTTTTTTTAACTCCTAACATGCCAAGCAATTCTGATCAGTGCCACATGGAGCAACGTTTGGAGGGTATTATCAACTTCAGACAGCTCTAACTTTGTACACAAGCATAATGACGAATGTGTTGTGTGTAAAGTTTTACATAACAGTGTGCCTGTTCTAACAGTGTAATTGTTGTTGCAATGTTGTGAATATTTCTGTTACAGTGTATACAAAATGTATAGAAAATATACTTTTTTTCCCCATTTCCACAAAACATCTGTGATAAAAATCTCAAATTTGAAAGAAAATGTCCAATGCATATCTACCAGTTTTATGAGTAATTCAGTGAGTGATGTTCTTCTGTGTACTGTCATACTTTCTTTATTATTGCTCTAACTGAAAGGGTACTTTGTGGTGCAAAATTGTGCCAGCAACACAGTAAGAATAACACGTAATGTGATGACATAAATGGTACCCTGGGGTACCAAATAGAAATGTGCCATTTGGTTGAATTTATTGGTTTTTTTCTAGCATTGTGCCCTGAGTTACTAGCATTAATGTCCTTCAGCAGGACATTTTTAATCTGCTTTGCTGCTCTCCACCCAGGTGTATAAATGGGTATAAATGGTACCCTGGTCGGGTCATTTATAGCTTTAAGCGCATAACAGCTGCTTAGCTTGAATGTACCTGTTATGACCATGGGGGTAATATTAACAGTGCATAGGGACGTGCGATAACCTATATGTTATGCACTTTACAAGAATGGAATATTATTATTATTATTACAAAACTGTCAAAAAGTTATGTCTGAAGTGTGAAAATAACAACTTAAAGTTTCATTTCCACCCCACTTTTCATAAGTTAATGTCTTTTTGTTGTGCACTTCCCCAGCCTCTGCATCATAACCATTGATCTCAGTTATTATAATCAAAGAAAATACATTTTTGGGGGCACAAGAGGGCACTACACAACGCGATACACAATGGTACCCTGGGGTAGCGTGTGGTGCATCGTGTCCTGGCACAATATCACACCATAAATACTACCCTGTCAACAAGTGCCTACAGTATGAAGAATGACAATAAATGTTATTTGTTATCTCACTGCTACTCATGGCCCCTGGAATGGGGGGGGGGTCACTTGGCCCCTAAAATTTCAAACGTGTGTGTTTCCCTTCAGTGCCCATTTTGCTTGCTGACATTCATGCCAGTATTTTTTGAAGTCAAAATGAAAATATTTTTAATCACCTCTGCTTGTACATATATGGTAGCAGAGAAACGCAACCCCAAAATAATATTTATAAAATTGGCAAGTTCATATTTGATGGTTTTGAGAAAATTGACATTTTATCATAGCTTTGTAATAAATAGCCAAAGAACGTGGTAATTTGCAGTGCATTCATGGAATTCTTTTCAAATTCCGTTGCCAACAGTATCAGTGTTGTATTTAATTGAGCCAAATAATTAATGAAAATATGTGATTTCAAAGTAGGAAGTTACCATTTAAAGACCAATGATATGATTGGGAAAAGTAAAAAATGCCTGAAGAACCAAATGAGTTGAAACATATTCCAATATATACACTGGCTAGAGTGTATGTTCAGGCTGGAAGGATTTTCCTTGAATTTGTTTGCAAGAGGAAAAACAAGCATTAATTCACAAATATTGACTTAAAGGTAAATGACATGATTGGGGGTAGTCCTCAACTTAGGCTGAAACTACTCTAGAATCAAGTAAACTATGCAAGGATTCTCCAGTGAAAATGTTGTAGTCAAACGTTGACTCATTCTAAAATAACTAATGTCAATATCGCTCATTGCAGGCAAACGTGCTGTGTAGCTCTCCATGGGTCCTATTTTTATCGTGCCCCGCTAGAATTAAGATACTATAATGTTCATGCTGATTCTCCTTAAGCAAACAAAGTAGAGACAAATCCTTCCAGCTTGGAGATCCACTCCAGCTATTATAGTTGGTTATATACAGTGCACTCTCGTTATAAAGAACACTGATATAACAAAATTTCATTATAAAGAAGTAAAATCTCTGGTCCCATATGTTGGATTCCCTTTGTATTCTATTGTTTTGCAAATTTCATTATAAAGAACAAATTTCATGGGTCCCGAGGACTTCTTTATAACGAGATTGCACTGTACTTGAACTGATTTGGTTCTTGAGGCATTTTCAAGTGTTCCCAATCATGTCACTAACCTTTAATATCAGGCTCTGAAGGAAATTGATGTCATAGAATGATACACAACAAATTTCACTGTCCCAGGATTTTCTGATAATTGTACAAGAAAGAGGGAATGTATGACTGTGAAATTGCTACAGCAGAGCGTGTCTTTTGCATGCCTGAAAATTAATGTTTCGTAAATATACTGGTACACAGAACCTTTAGCAAAGTATAGGGAGCTAAAAACTGTTTTAGTGGAATCATAGTGAATTAAACCGTCACTATTTTTGTGCATGTTTCAAATTCCAGGTAATTACTGATAGATTTCACATATATGTACTTCATCAATAGCCTAAGGTCAAGAGTGATCTTTTGGTGTACTGTGGGCAGTGGTGCAAATGAGATTCCCTACCTTTAAACAGTATATTTGATTCTGGGAGCTTTGAATCCTAAGTTGAGGACAACTACCAATCTTGCATTTTTTTCCTTTAACTTGGCCATGAATCTCAGAATTGACCAAGATTGGGAGCAAGGAGGGGATATTACCAGTATACTGAAATCTCAACAACAATTGACATAATGAAAATTGCTTGATTGATACATTGTTACCCCAATTTTTATCAAACTTCCAGGGGGTTTGGAGGCACTGTCATTACAAGATGTACACCATGCGCGTGTGAAAAAAACGTGTAAAAATTGTTGTTTTTCACAATCGGGCGATGTACGTGCGTACAGTGAAAAGGGTATAAAATTGCCAAAATCAGGAAAAAAGGGTACACTTTTAACAGGTTGCTTACTTTAAAAGGGTATTTTTCAGACTTGAATACTTGTTTAGGGTATTCAACAGAAGGTTTACTTTAAAAGAAAATGTTTTCAGACTTGAATACTTGTTCATGGTATTTAAATGTCTTTAAATGTTAGTTACATATATTTGTTCTGTATATATATATATATATATATATTAAATTATATATATATATATATATATGTATTTGAGTGAATTAAGTAAACAGAGTCAGAAACAGCACAGCTGATAATATACACATAGTAGCTGCGCTATACATTTATGTATTATTATTATTAACAGGTTTACTTTAAAGAGGTTTTGTACTTGAATACTTGTGTAGGGTATTCTGAGATCGACAGGTGATTACTTGTTAGGGTCCATTTTGAAAGTCCATACATGTGTAATTGTGTATGGTGTACACCTTGTAATGGCAGTGCCCCCCCCCCCCCCCTTCCCACATCAAACCATGATCAGAGACACTTTTCCCCCAAGAGCTGTCAGTCAACACAAGGCCCAATAAACCCTCGGGCTAAAATATATGCGACAGAATCACCCGTAATTGAATGTTATGGCGGTGTCTGTGACAATTTGCAGTGATATCTAATTGTGAAATGTCATGTTGATAATATATTACATTGCATATGGCCCAATCTAGCTCAACCCAGCACTTGTCATCAGTTCACATGTTGTAGAAACTGGCTTTAAAGGAACAAAACATTTATTGATCACTGTACAAACCTGACATTGTCATAATCTGAATTTTGATATTCGCCACCAAGTGCCTGACTTTGCTTGATGTGGGCCCCGTTTCATTAAAGTTTCAACTTGCCATTCTACTTCAGTTTGTGTAAAAATCCAAAGCTCTGATTGGCTGTGAAGTACTGTTGCCATGGTAGTTGCTAGTAGAATGGCAAGTTGACATGATATCAACTTTTATGAAACAGGGCCCAGTCACATGATGAAATGAATATGTCCATAATGCTAATTTAGTACGAGTATGAAATGAACTTGTATTAACAGGGCTCCACACTAGCTTTTTTCTCTACTTGCCCTTTGGTCAAGTAAAATTATCACTTTCAGATTTTTACTTGCCTAAAACTTACTTGCCCCTAAATAAACAAATTAATCAAAGACATTAAACATGATTTCTCACTAATTTTAACCAACAGTGACCTTTTATAGAATTGGACGTTTGTTATCTTAATTCTGGAGGTTGCAAAATATCTGATTTATGTATTTAAAAAGTCATAAAATTGAGTACAACGAACAAAATGATGATAAATTTAGTATTTTAAGTTAACTGAACACAAAATTTCATACATATTTTGTTCGTTTTCAATAAGATGTTTATGTTTTGTTCATTTCATGATCAAATTTTTTCTTGCCCAATCAGGCAAGTAAATTTTAACATTTTGTATTTTTATTCGCCCTACATGAAGTGCTACTTGCCCCGGGCAAGCGGGCAAGTGCTAGTTTCGAGCCCTGTTGTATATATATATCAAATCAATTGTGTATATATTATTTGTGTATATAAGCAGAATGTAAAGATAAATTATGATTCTGTTTTACATTTGAATCAATGAACTGAAATAAACACAATATCACACACACAAATTTCAAACCATGTAGTTTTTTTTTTATTTCTCTCCAACAACTTAAAAAGGGAAACACTGCAAGGAAGACATGAAAACTGTCCAATCAAATAATACACTGTTCTACTTCATCTCTCTTAAAACGACAAAGTTTAAGGGAAAAAAAACTTTGGAAGTTTGAAGAAAAGAAGGAAATTATACCTCTACCTGTCTCAAACTTCAGAAAAAACAAATGTTTCAACAAATTTATACACAAATAAATACTACATACACTACAGATGTTTTCTTCGTACATGTACAATTCATGTAGTGGGTTGGGTTGGACACTGTGCAATAGATAAAATGAGCAAAATTCCACTTTTTAAATATTTTCTCTACGGTACACTACCATTTCTACACTACAGAGACATGTTTACATTGATGGTGAAGGGGGGGGGGGCACCCAATACTTGGGAATTATTGTTGATAATACTATACACTACACAGTACCTTCCAAATAGAAATACTAAGACTTGAATTTAATGAATACTTAAATGTCCATCCTTTACTCTCTCTCTCTCTCTCACTGTTTGCTAGATTTTTGCAACAGAAATGTACACACATACTCACTGCAAAAGAAAAGAAATAGTCTGTCTTTTTAACAGAACAATCCACACATGTTAAAGGGACACCATATGGCACGGCACCACAATAAAAGTTTAGATACATTACAAATTATTTGACAAGGTTCGGTGTATCAATTTTTAAATGCATTGGTGTGATATAATTGAGGGGGGAGTGTTGACTTTGAATATCGGTCAAACTTGGTGGTTAGCTTTTTTTCACCAGTGGTTGACACATTCTGAAAAAATTCTCGATTTAAGAACATCCCTTACAACAAATCCATAATTACTGTTGGTACTAACCCCTGGAGAACCACTTTTACCACCAATTCTGTTGCACATCATGCTTAAAAACTGGAGGTATCGTCTATATCTTGCACATATTTACCTCATTTAGGTACATGTCTTTCTAAGAAAAGAAATGGGTCTTGCAACATCTACTTGGACATAAACAAAAATCTTGATAAATCTTGCTACTGTGCAAATATGTTGCACCCCCAAAATGCAGTCCCCAACAGGTTGATATGGACGACCAATCACCTCGGGGTATGTGCCAATTGCATCTAGTGTCTACCGCTGGATGATGATGAATGATACACATTTCTTAGTGTACCCTCCAACCTTGTCAGATAATACCTGAAGCCTGCTGATACAGCTAAAGCTAAATCCAAATTCATTTATTTATGATACACATTCTCCAAATTCATTAAAAAAAAAAAAAATCAATTCCAAGTACTGAAATCACCAATTATTTTCAATAACTATAAAACAAAACGAAATCAACGAGTCACAAAAATGTCATTTGCACTGCTATTACATCAAAATAAAAACATTGTTTCAAATTCATCTCATTTTTCCGGCATCATGGGAGCTAGATCTTTGAAAGCTAGACGTACTGTATAAAGTAGATGCATGTCGTGGAAAACGCATTGCGTAATTGTCTACATACCATGCAAAACATCAACATTTCTCGAATGCCAAAAGCCTGCTTGCATACAATCAGTACATGTATCATTCAGTACAGACGGTTGTAAAACTACAGCACTGTGTGCCACCCCCTAGTCGAGACTTGAGGGTAAATGGCCACTAATCACGGCACTTGTAGTTTTTAACCAAGCCCAAGTCGTGGACGAATCTAGCGACAAAATCATAAATCAGTGATGGAATGCGAAATTCATCTGCTTGCACATCAACCCAAAATTAAAACACGTATAAACAAACAAACAAACAAAAATTCACACATTACTATACTAAAATTTCCATAGATCTAAACTTTCCTCTTTACATATAATCATTAATCTTAAACTGGGTAATCGCTATACATTCAATGAAATATCCTAGAAACTACTCACACACTTTTTTTGTAAATATTTTTGACAAAATGTTATTTTCTGCACTACACGGTAATAGTGCGACAAAAAATGTACAAACAACATCGTGGACATTTGTTATTTTCACAAAGTTTCTGAAGACTTCTCACAAAGGGTCCTCACAAATATATAACCAACATAATAATACACAATTATTTTTTTTCTTCCTGAATAAGTAATCATAAGGATTTACAGATTGTAGAATATATGATCTTTCCAACTTCTTCGGTAAAATACGGGATCATACATAGATGCACAAGCCATCTCACCTTAACTCAATAGTGCACATAACTACAAAATCTTCTTTAGCAAAAAGTGATACTTCATGACTTGATTAATCATCAAAGTCTTAAACATCAACTCATGTCATATCGTACTGCCCAGTTTAAATCCCAAATACACACAACTCCACTATTAATATATTTACATAAATATCTCCAGCGATTCCGTATTGCTATTGTTTTTTTCATTCGTGTGAATAATACACACAGTTACACTCCCACACACGCACACCCATACCCATATCCACACAAACACACACATACACACTGTAGCATGTTTTTTTTTTACATATTAATATCGCATATTAAATCCACACATTACTACTGCTTGCAAAACAACAATGCTATAAGTTCCACTCAACTTAGATTTACTGTTTTATAGATAGATACCTACTCTGACATCAACACAATTTAAGTTGCGAGAAAGCAACAAGAATATTCATGTTTCTCGAAAACTTTTACTGTCTTGGGTCTGGAGCAAACAGATTGCACCTCACATAATTCAAACAAATATTATTTATACCTACATCCAAAAAAAGAGTAAAACCCATGCAAGTGTTACTTTCTTCAATGTCATACCTTTCCCATGGCACTACAAAATGGGGTAGAAATGTACCAATATACGGGGACTTACATTTCCAAATTCATACCATGACATTAAATAGACTTTCACTACATTAGACTGGCAGGAATAAACTTGAACGTTGGAACACTAAGCATTCCTTTGGCAGGACATTAAAAAAAATACAAATGAAATAAACAAAAAGAGGAAAAAACTGATTCACTACAGTCAATAGTATACTAACAAAATTAGGAATAGTAATAATTTCGAATACATGCAGCACAAGTCTTACAATTCATATTCAAGGGATATTTTTGTGGGTAATATATGTTGCACATTTTGGAGAAATATTTCTGATTGTCTACTTGTTTTTATTTCATAAATATTACATTTTGGGAACAATGGTCCTTGGGGTTGTAAAAGATAACATAATTCTGGATTTACTTACATATAGGCAACAATGCTTAAAATATACATTAGCTGTACTGTACTGTAGAAACCAATTTCTGGTGTGGTAGAATGGTTAATATTGTTGAATTTAGCTTCGTAATAAATAACTTACTTTGCAACAAACACATATTCACACTTAAATATGGGCCTTGTATTGTCATAATATTGATATTAATAATATAGTAGTCACGGACAAAGAATATCTTTAAAGACCATTCCTATTCTACAAATAATTTACTACTTGCTATGTTTGTTACACTAACTTTTTTTACACTTTCAATTAGAAAATCTAACTATGAAACATGTATGCATATATACATATATTATCATATTTATTGCCACACAAGAACAAAAAAAAAGGATTTGTTTTATCATAACTTCAGTTAAAATGTCACATTTCTCGGGTCACGCCATACTCTGAATATCCTGCAAAACTTTAATGTAAGGTTACAATGGACTACAAAGTGATGAATTTAGTATCGTCTTCAAAATGGTGAAATTAATTATGCCATAACGTCTACCTTACAGCACATACAAACCAAACAAAAACCCTGATGCATACTTCTATCCAGTGGAATATTTATCCAAGTATTTTATCAAGCACATATACATTCAAAACGTTCCCTGACTTCCGTTTTTATTTCCTACTTTTTATTGCCTTTCTATCATATAACTGTTATAAAACATCCATACTATTATTCACATCAAGAACTCTTCGTTTCTATAAACCTTTTCATACATACACTATCGATACAAAATACCTTCTGTACTTCTAACCCACGCAGCTCACATTTTTATTATTTTTGAAAGTTATTATAGAAGACTACCAAATATGGAAGAAATATTAGCCAACACAACACCTATTCCAGTTGAGATTCATAAAAAAGAAAACTACAAGAAAAAATGTAAAACATCGCCTGTTATGAAAGAAGGATACGTGGCTAATCTATTATTTTATTACGTACAAAGCTGTTCATTATATTGCTATGTTTGTCTGGCGTGATATTCAATTTGCAGTACATGGTATGTGGATTTTTGAAATGTTTGTGTGAATTTCATCTTAATAATTAATTCGCGTCGAAGTCTGCCACATAAGTAGCATGTTTATATCTTCACTTTTCAACTTACAATGACAGTGCAGCCAAACATGTGTCAAAGACTATGGTATTTTCCGTGAATTACTGTACTGAATATGAGACTTATTACAAATTCAATTGTACAATATGTCTCGAAACAAATTGTGCGAGTGAAAAGCACCCTCTTTGGCAATTAGAAAATAGTCTTGTGACATGATGCTTACATCAATGTCAAGAGCACATTCTTAACTTTCAAATGCCATTTGTTCTGTTCAGTTTGCTTTATTTAATCTTGAGATATGCTTAATAGTTAACAACAAAAGGGTAAAATCACAATTGTGCCACTTTTACTAAAGTCAATGATAGCATCAGACCCTCTTCCCTAGTGAAGTGTCACAATTGTGATTTCCCCCTTTCGTTGTTAACAACATAATTTCAATATTAAAACAAACAAATTGAACAGAACAAATGGCATTTGAAAGCAGCTTGGAGTGTGCCCTTGACGTTTATGTTAGCATCATGTCACAACAGTAATTCTTATTGCCAAATAGAGCCCTTCTCACTTGCACAATTTTTTCTTGAGACACACTGTATATTTGTTTGTTTCCTTTAAACGTACCAACACAACTAAGAGGAAGATTTATAGCTCTGTGAAGTGCAATAAGAGATAAAGTGCATAACTCTTGAAGAGTTGAAGTTTCAGTTTGCTATGAAAACTGTGCCATCAATCATCAAAATAAAATTAATGATTACAAAGTATTGTCAGTTCATATGTATTGCTACAGTTAAGTTTGCACAGATTAAATATATATATATATATATATATATATTTATGTCATTGATATATATCTAGATAAAATTTGTAAAGAAGACTACCCAGTAAACGTGATCTTGAATATATTTCCATTCAACAAGAAAGAAGAAGGTATTTCTATGAATATGGTTCTAATGACCAGCAAAATAGTTATTCAAATCTGGTTGGTTAGAATTTATTGCATACAGACAAAGAGAATGAAAAAAAAAGATAACTTGTAGATACCATGAATATCATGATGTAGTCAGCAATTGGCAGCATATGGGAGTGTGTGATAGTAGTCATGTATAGCTCTTGACTTTGGAAATTCTGTTCTCACATACTATTAGACCAATTTAAAAACAGTTTCAAAATTTTGTGTATGTTTTTTTTTGACAAACATTACTCAGTTCCAGGTATTGAAATGTATTCATGGAAGTGTTGTATCTGTGACCCGCCTCGAGACCAATGATTGGTGGCCTCGGACCTCAGTCCCGGTCTCGATCCGAGTCACCTGTACAAACCCTATGGGAGATAATCAAGTCTTGTAGGGGCCTCGGTATGGGAACCTGTGGTCTCGGATACAATCATGGAAATAGATGAATTGATTTATTCAGAAATACTCTCACAATACGAGTGAAATTTGACAGTTTCACCACAAGACCAAGGACCTTATGCCAGACTCACAGTATTGTGTTCGAGACTACAGGTTCCGAGATTGAGACCGAGGCCACCAGAAATTGGCCCGAAGGCCAGCCTCCGATACAACTCTTATGAGGACAGTCACTATCAACAAATATTTGTTAATATCTTATCATGGCTGTTGCGATAAACAGGTATTTTACTGATTCAAAGCTAGCAGAAAACATCTTTTCATCCCAAATACCAGTAATCTACATGATTGAAATAATTTACTATTTTAAGCCAATGCATGCCCATCACCTGCGCCAATCTTCTGTTGAAAGCTGTAT
>JZLH01S0027881.1:0-12356 GCA_001188425.1 Eucidaris tribuloides | reverse complement strand
CCCTGTTGTATATAATGTATGTTCATTTATTTTTTTACAGTTTAGTTAAGCATTATGGATGCTAGTTAGCAAAAAACAAATGAATGTTTAAATTTTCCAAAATCTTGTCAAATTTTACACGCAGATGTAAGTATATAACGTACGGAGTGGTTATATTAGTTTCACGATAAACACAGGAGAATTGTTACAGAGTTTGCTACAAGGCAGGGTTGGTGTTTTAAAAGCATGGTTGTATATTTGGTTATGTGTGTTAATAATTATACCAGTAGTCTGTTAATTGATTACATCTGAGAGCCGGGGATATGTAACATTCTGATTTAAATTGGTACATTAAATTTTTGTTCGGAAAGTAACAATTTCCACAAGGAGTTGATGCAAGCATGTGCATTAACGAAACTGTAGATGCTACACCATGAGACACTAAAATAAATAAAACAATAATAAATAAAACACAAAATCAGCAAACACTTAATAAATACAGGTAAGTCTTCACTAGACTTTTTTTTTCTTTATCCAGCCACCGAAATCGGGATTTACCTGCATATGCAGCTGATAATGGTGTTCGTCATATTAAAGAGTGCACCGGATAGTGACGGGTGACAATCGTTCCGACGGCTGAACCGCATTAAAACGGTGACTGCAGCGCGTAATGTCCGGCGCTTATGCGTGCTCGTCGTGCCGTTACGTCTCTTGCGAGTAAATTCTCGGTGATGTTGGATCGCGTGGGCAAAACATAAGTTTTGTTTTGTATGGATTTGTACATTCTGATATAAACCGACCTTTCCTTAAGCATGCCGGGTTGATGCGTGTTCGTACATCCTAAATTGCTTGCCAATTTCACCCGGTTACTACATGCAGTTTAATACCCATCTATTCGGTGATGATTTAGGGTGTTTACCATTACCAACAGGCAATTATGCCATGACCACTTGTTCAAACTGCCACAATCTTAACGTTTCGGCCCTGGTGTCGGAATGTTCATCTAAGGTATTTGTAATTACTGATCAGTCACAAATTTTTGGCTCTTAAACTTATGATTTTAATGTTGTTGTACTTGAATGTTATCGTAATGAAGCCCGTTATCTATAGACGATTAATGTAGTATTGTAGATTATATATATTTCTGACATCCACCTCTAGAATGATGGTGAAATATCATATATATTATAATAACGATGATTATAAAAGTTACTGTTATATTCCCAGACGCAGTGTACATAAAAATTCCCATAAATATTCACACTGTGTATATATACATTGATATTAACGAGAATGGATCAAATTCCAGCGCAATAGGAGAGGAGCTACGGTAGGTCAGTATCAGGTAAACTGTGTCTGCAATTAGGAGGAATTTTTCAGCTTTTGGTTGGTCTAACTTTCTCTACTATGGTGTGGTAGGAGATATTTTGAATTTTAGCCCCGTCTCCGATGACTGGTATCACGAATATACTTGCCCTGTGGTTCTATGAGGGAAAATGCTAAGTTTCAGCAAAATCAAATGTTTTCACCGAGGTCAATGTCAATTGGGCTTTTCATATGGAGTAGATTTGGCTTTCAGCTCCCCCCCCCACAATGCATAAGCCACTATAAATATTCAGCGTTTTGATAAAACTTGTAAGTTCACGCGTCTATGTTTCTTACATTTTTATTTTTTGTAGCCAGAGGTGCTGGTAATAAATATCGAGTAACGCATTGTCTAGAAGGCAATTATAGTATGAGAAAGCGGACAAAACTGTTAATGTTACGGCCGCTCGGTTTGAACCAGATCATTGAATCATGATCAATGCAATACACATTTTGCAGCTCATTTACTCACCGTTTTCGTTGAACAAGCCGTGATTTAGTAACCTATCTTTACAATAAATGATGTGCTGCTCGAAAATATATTAAATAAATATGAATCCCATTTTATTTGCGCTAAACACACCATAAGATGAGAGTTTGCCAAACAATAATACTATTCTAGCGCTGATGAAAGGGTAGATTTGGAGAAGGGTAAAAAGGGGGCATACTACTATCATATCATAATGACTGGAATGCAGGAGACAGATGCGTATGTCTTGAAATCATGTAAACTAGCCAAACAGAAACTTGCACATATAAAGGTAGCAATTAACGGCTTACAAAGCAATTTCGCATGCCAAATTTGTTCCATGTCCACAAAGAGATTAAGTATGACAGTGTTATCATTCAAACTATCATCTTTTAAAGCAAAAATGGATAACAATAAAAAAGAGTTGGAATTTTGTAGTTTCATGACAAGATTAGGTCAATGCAAGAAAACATAAAATTTGAAGAACCAATAAAATAATGTCTTTATAGACAGGCAATTTACAAAGCAAAGGAATTGACAATATGGTGGAAATTTTGGCTATGCTTATTTTGGACGAATTATTGAAGATGTAGCACTATTAATTTAGGAGTTAAAACTTAAAAGCGTGGGTCTGCAACTTCCATCCAATCACTCAGATACTGCTATATACGAAACGTAGATGAGAGATTGATAAAAATGGACTGAATTCTTGAAAAAAAGGGCCAATGAATGCCAAGAGGGAAACATATCAGTGGCTCCGCACACGGTCACCTCTCAGATTGGATTGACTTAACTGATTACAAATGTTATAAGTAGTCGTTAGTTCGGAGTCAAGAGGAACGTGGTGGAAGAGAACCTAATCAATGAAATGTGGGCTCCGAAAGCGGTGGGGTTAGATAAAGCGTCAGAGATGAGATTATTAAAAGTCTACGAGAGTCGACGGAAACATGTACCGAGAGCGAGAGAGAGAGAGAGAGGGAGCACACAGTAATTATTGGATTACTTGTAGAACTGATCTGTTCACAATTTTTTTCTAACGTTTATCTTTGAATTCATCAGGAGTGATAATTGGTCGAGTCCCCTCTTCTGAATGGCACAAGTCGTGAGCCGCTCCGTATCTGCCACTCTTATCAGCTGGCTGTCTGCTCTGGTTGGGCAACTGCCCACGTTAAATGTCCTTAATTTCTGTTTTTGATATAAAACTCCAAAATTCCTGAATCATGCTGCTGGTCTTGCTTCATAATATCCTCAGCACATTTGGTAATCATATGTTCACTGTATATTTTAAAGTTTTTTTCTTTCTTTTTGGTTAAGAAAATAATGAAATAACAAAGAAATATTTTTCATAAAACCAAAAGTCAATGTCTGACAATCATCTGTTCACTGCATGTATAATCTATTTTTTCTTGGTATTTTTGGTAAAAAAAATCAATGAAATAACACAAAATGATTTTCCTAAAATCAAAATGTCATCCAATCTTTACTGTGCACCCAGTGTTGTCCAAATCTGTTACGTATTATATATGAATTATGGTATAAACATGAAGAGCATTAGTGATTTTTACTTACAGCAAATTTACAGTCTTCGTCGAGGCAATGATAATGTTCCTTGAACTGGTAGGAGCATCTCCCACAATCTTGGGAAGCACCAAATCTAGAAGGAAATAGTTTATATATCAAAATTATTACTTAAAGTTTGGGCTAAAAGGATTTTTTTCCCTCACAAAAATGTATTGCTATTTTGCAAGAACTACTGTATTAAAGTCAGTTTGTACTTATAATCATCATGCGCCACCTGTAACCCCCAAAATTGTCATTATAGACTTGCCTGGACAACATACAGAAGCACACTGTTTGAAAATATGGGCAAATATCATACTGAAACTCTTACCAGGGGTATTGAATACTTTCTTCCAATGTCCAGGTATTTATTAAAGACACTATATGACATTGTGGAAGACTTGTTTAAAAAATTATTAAACTTTGTCAAACCCCTGCTGGTGACCTTTGACCTTTTGGTGACCTTTAGCAACCTATGAGACATCTATCACCTATAGTCTTATGAATGTTATTAGTCATCCAGTCGCATAACTTGGAGTATAATTATAAATAATAAGGCTGGACTTACTTGAGATGAATTGGACAACGTTTCGTCTACTCCTGTAGACTTTATCAAATGAAGTATTTTGAAATACGTCACTTGATAAAGTCTACAGGAGTAGACGAAACGTTGTCCAATTCATCT
Source organism: Eucidaris tribuloides (assembly GCA_001188425.1). NCBI lineage: Eukaryota > Metazoa > Echinodermata > Echinoidea > Cidaroida > Cidaridae > Eucidaris > Eucidaris tribuloides. Next base: position 8,298 of record JZLH01S0027881.1, on the reverse strand, counting down.
CAAGTAAGTCCAGCCTTATTATTTATAATTATACTCTAATCTATCACCTATGTTTGGTCACAATTGGGTAAATGGGGGCAAAGTTATGGGCTGTAATTGAAACTGCTCAAAAAACTTATTGGGCTCAAAAAGGTCGTTGAAAGGTCAGCTGTAAAGTCAACAAACAACACATTTACAGATAAACTGAAATCATACCTCGCTATGTATCTGTTGAATGCACTGCCCTCGCCTCCGGGACTGGAAGCGGTCGACAGCGTCCCCGACTTGATCCCCTTCTCGCTCCCCTCCTCCGAATCCAGCTCGGCCCGGCCCGACTCCATCAGACACTTCTTTAGGATATTATTCCTCGTCTCGTAGCTGTCGTCCATCATCATGCTCCCTTCCAGGCTGCTTTGGCTCCCCCCGTCCATGTTATGATCATCGACTCCACCACCGAGAGGGGGGCTGACGGCTGACGAGCTTGCCCCGGCCGAGGAGGGGGCCATACCGTCGAGAAGCGCGTACGGGGAGAGGCTCTCCCCCTTCTGCAGCTTGGAGATGAAGTAGTCATACTTGGAGCTCCGGTTCTCCAGGTGGAGCGTGGCGGCGCTGCTTCCTGCCGCCATCTCCGGCTCCAGGTATCCCTCGTTCTCCAGCATGGCCGCCTCGAGAGCCGCCTCCGCTTCCTCTTTGTGCTCGTTGCCGTGGAGACCTCCGCTGCCGGCCCCGCCCTGCTTCAGCTGGATCTGCTGGCTGATGATGTCGCGGATGCGCTGCGAGGCGCTGACCTTCCGGCCGATGATCTTGTTGATGGACTGTCCGGCCTTCAGCTTGCGGATGTAGCTGTCGTACTTGGACACTCTGAGGTTGGGTACGTCTTTGGTAATGCTTTCACCTGGATTACAATGTGAATTGAATGAATGAATGATTGAATGAAAATATGAGTACATAAATAAAATCAATAAATCAATGAGTATATAAATGTATAATTCTTACAATCCACTGCTGGTTAGCACAGAATGGGATTTCTTTCTTCTTGTTTTCCAAATTATATGATTGAAATCATTTGCAAATCAAACTTGGTGAAACAATAATGCAATGGAGAAATAAAGAATAGATGCTAATGCAGACTGTTTAAATATATACAACTCGCTCCATTCCACAAAATATTATTTGTAACCCATCTCCACAATACTGATAAAGTCACACAACCCAAAATAAGGAAACTGCCAAACATCGTAATTATGATATAAAGTACGAAAGTGAAGTGTCCTCGAAAGTCAAAAGTTTTATGACTTTCACATGCAAAAGTCTGAATATTTATATTTTCACCCAAAGTATTTTTCATTCCATGTTAATCATGGCATTGTGGTGACGGGTCAAATTTATTCTTTCTTACTTTATTGTATTAATGCTTAATATATTTATTGTTTCATTTATAAAATAATAGTTCCTGATCTAGTTCTAAGTTTAGTCATGCAACCAAAGTGCAACTTCAAGCAGTGAACTGTACTTAACTCTTAACATGCCAGAGAAATTACAGTTTTATGGTCATTACATGTATTGAGTGGTGCACATTCGCACATTTGGCACCGTAAAAGTTACACCATTACCTGCTTCAAGTTTCTGGATAAAATAATCGTATTTCGAGAATCTCTTGGTCTCCGCCGCAGCATCCCCCATCTCCATGAGGTTCCTCATGAACTCCTGCTCCTCTATCAACTGCTTGACGGTCTTGCCGGTGGCCAGCCTGGCGCTCGCCTTGGCCTCCATGTGGGCGCTAAGGGCATCAGGGCGTGGACCGAGGGTGTCGGCGGCACTGTGCTCCGACTCTACGGCGTCTGCCCTGTCCCGGCTACCGGCTTCTTCGGCGCGTAGCTGCTGATGGAGGGCGGCCAGCTGCTGGAGGACGGTGTGGCTCGGCGCCACGGGATTGGAAGGGTTTCTGGGCATGGCGGCCTCCTGTACCGTAAAAAAAAAAAAAAATATATATATATATAGGGTACCATGAATGGTTAGCTTTGACATGCTCTAACCTGAACTTGTGTGTATGTATGATGCTCATTGCTCAAATAATCTGCTAGTACAGCAGGTTCTTCAAAACATGAATCACCATTTCTTTGATTTGATTTTGATTTTTGATCTTTCTTTGCTTCAATCTGTAGCTATGCTTTGTTCAATGATTTGCATAGTAAGACACATATATCTATTATATATTTATACAGAATCCCATAACCAAATTCTTGGTATCGTTGTCCTACACACTGCTAGTAAGCTCAGAGTACGAGATTTTTTTATAACGTCACATACATTTTCCAATATTTTCCATTTTTCTACAGAATGTGCCACATAAAGAGATAATCATCAATACATGTACTGCATTTGAGTGGAATATGCTAACACGATGTAAATGGAAAAATAATAAACAGACAGGGAAAACACAAATTATTACTTTCACCAATGCACCTTCGTACAACAGTATTTGAATCTATAAAAAAAATTCAAAATGGCCATTTCTTTTATACAAAAATGCAATGAATCATCGCAATGATACTTACTCTTTGAAAAGGATACCTATTTACATGTATATGCCCATATTACAAGCCATTTGGACAATGGCATGAACTACACATTAAATGTGACAACTACAGTACACATATACCACTGAGCTAAATTACAGAAATGGGTCAAAGGATTCACTGTACTTTGCTATTATATGACAGTGCAATCTGCAGTTTGCTGATGAATTCACTGAAATTAATTACTCCGTTAATTAAAAGACTCTCGATTCAATTCTACCCTCACCTTGGGAGCTGAGGTACTTTCGGGTAGTTTCATGTGCAGATCTCGTGGATGGTTGGCGCTGCTTGATTTCGGTGCACTGGGCTGGCCCGGCGAGGGCGCTTCGGCGTGGGACTGGTATCTGTGGAGAACCGATGCCCTCTTCTTCTCCGCATGGTGTTTTTCTAGTTGCAGAATATGTTCTGTGAATGAAATGAAAGAGGATAGAAAATAATAATTAAAGGAAATGACACAATGCTCCCAGAATCAAGTATACTGTTTTAAAATAGTTTCTGCTGTGAAAATTTCTTAGTCATATACATGTATTCACACTTTGTTGTCAATTATTATCAGAAAATGCTATGATGGTGAAATTTGTTGTATACATGTAACTTTCTATATGGGATCAATTTCTATCAGGGCCGGAGATTAATTATTTCTCCTCAAGATATCAAAATAAAGAGAAATCCTACCACCCTGAATATACACCCTAGCCAGTGTATACATCGGTATATGTTTCAAGAAACTTTCAACTCATTTCATATTTTAGTCATTTTTTTTTACTTCTCCCAATCATGTCACTGCCCTTTAAAGTGATAGGGTAACATTGTAGAGCTTCAATTAATAAAATTGTCAAACTTTGATATCTGAGCTACATAGTAGTGTTCAAATGGACAAATAAACACCCTAGAATACAAAAGTTTGGAAAGTTACACTGCCAATGGCAAGTTATGCATGAATAAACAATTAAAAATCGGGGCGAGTTTTAATAGCCTAGATGTACACACAGTAAGTCTATGGGAGGAAATGGGCAAGTGAATCTGGTCAACTGACGATTTTCACTTTTTTAAAGCACTAAATAATCATTTTGAAATACAATTTTTTCAGGGCTTCATTTTTAGACCTCATCAAAGACACTGGTAGCATGGGGAATCATGTGGCTCAGATTTTTTAACTGTGGTAAATGTTAGCCAATACCTTTAATAAAAGATCTATAAAGCACAAATTTACAGAAGTCTTGAAGTGCTAGGAGATAAAAAAATAACAGATCAATCTAGTAGACAAATACAAAGAAGCAAAACGCAAGACTGCATGATCATTTGGGCAATTGAAATAATTAAACTCTGATATCATTGTTACTCACTGAAATATCAAATATCAAAATGAAACTAAATGTTTACCTAAACTCTTAGAATTCAAATTTATTAGGTGTGTATACTGTGTGAATATTAGTGTATTTTGTTGGATACAGCATTAATAGCTAACAGAAAATATGGTTCACTGTTTCATGATGCAGTTTGTAATTTTAGTGTTATTTTCTAGGATACAGCATTAGTATCTAACAGAAACTATGGTGCAGTGTTTCATCATGCAGTTTGTAATTTTTGTCTAAAAAGGGAGAAAGTTTGCATAATTCCATAAGTTTTATTACACACCAACAATCACATAAAAGCCACATCATCATACATCACAGTTCATTCATCAGCCATCAACTCAATTCTAACAAAACAGAGTATAATGAGGTTTACTGTAAAAGTGGATATTTTCGTACAATTGATTTTTCGTGCTTGCAGATCGAGTTTGGTGAAATTTTGCTTGTTTTTATTTTCGTGGACGGCCGAAGCAGATCAAGCAACCACATCAGGCCAAACATGGCAGCAACTAGCCACACATGCACACACTGTCCAAACACCATACAGGAATGTTCAATTAGAAGTGCAAAATCCAATGCTAGTAAGATGTTTGCGTGTTTTTATTTTCGCATCAACATCGGCGAGCACGAAATACGCAAAAATTTCCACACCGCAAAATATTCCACATTTACAGTACATCAAATAGGTTAGTAACACTGTAAGTGTACATGTTACCGCATTCATATCAAGTGACCTTTCTGCTGACAACACAGCATAAGTATTGGTTATCATTAATCATAATGTCTAATATTCAAATGAGCCGAACCTATCTATACATGTAAGCCATATCTCTAAATACATGTACTTCACTCCCATCATTAATGATGGTATTGACATTTCCAACATCATCATAACAAATCAATGGATTAAAAAAGAAGACATCTGCATGGCCTTCCTAATGCACATGGCCTAACTAGAAAGGACACCAAATGAAATTATGGCCAACAAATTTCGACAAGGTTAGAAATAAAATATTATTGTTGGCCACAATCATCATATAGGTTTTACATCACACCATACAAGGAAAATTGATGAGCTCACTTTTCCTAAATCAATTTTGGGGCCTGCAAGCAGGACAATATACAAAATATTAAAACCTAGTATTGTTGTCTAAAAATGTTATCTACAATGATACATTGAATGGTGATAAAATCAGTTGTGGGAGCCAAACCATACTGTATGTGTATGATGTGTATGGGTATGCACCAAATAGCTATTGTTTACATGGTATTTGGACAGTGAGTGTGTTCACACAGTATTTGGATCAGGCATTGTTCGTGGTGTTTGGAAACAAAGATTGTTCACCCTGTGTCTCGACACAGAGTGTGTTCACACAGTGCATGGACACAGAGTGTGTTCACACAGTGCGTGGACACAGACTGTGTTAACACAGTGCGTGGACACAGAGTGTGTTCACACAGTGGGCAAGCTGTGATTGTGATTACATTCATGACTGCAATCGCGGTAATTGGAATTAACAAACTTATACACAAGAAAAAGTCTTTTTGGACATTGCGATTAAAATTTGAAACTCTAGTTGAAGAGGCCTGGCTTTTTTTCTGGGTTAAAATTAAAGTCAATCAACTTTGGCTGTGAACAGACTGGATGCTAAGGACGTACGCGAGAGCATTGTAGTGCGCGAAAGTAGATGAAAGGTCACATAAATTCCGCGTCTAAAATCGTGGTTTAGAGGGTCATTCACACAAGGAAAATGTGATGTGATTATATGGGAGAATTGTGATTAAAAACACCTCTGGAGCAAGATTCGAATTTCATGATTTGATTTGCAATTGTGATTCTCATTTGCGATCACATTTGCAATCAATCACATTTCAGTTGGTGTATGAAAATGGTCATAGTCAAACAGCACTCTTACAAAAATACACAGAGTATGTACATGCTGTCTATATTTTTAAAAACTACAAAATGCAATATGTAAAAAAAAAAAAAAACTATGTGTACTTTACAAAACAAAGATAAGACAACAGATGTAGGCAGGTGTCCCTGGTGTTATCAGTTTATGTTCTGTTAGAAAGAAAAATATGTTTTCTGTTCTCAGGGGAATATATGCATATTTGTTCATTATTTTGTTCGTCGCTGCACGAGGGCATATTGACACAAAAGCTTGGTGAGAAGGTAGTAACAATGTCTATTTTTAAGCGTGATATGGGAATGACATGAAAAAAATAGTTGATAAATCACCTAGGAAAAGCTGACAAAATAAAGGTCAGATAAGCAAGAGAGGCGTTTAACAATGCAGTAAGCTGATTAGAGACAGAGAAATTATAATGATGGAAAAGAGCTGTTTACTGTATAGAGATAGGATTGCATAGTATACAATGGACAGCAGAATATGGGGTATTACATAAAGATTTAGTGATGAAAATGACGGAGGGAGATCATGAGAAGAATCTACCAAATGGGATGTATGAGATTTAAAAGATTATGTTCCTTACTGTTAGACTGATAATAACAAAAACATTACTGAGAAATCTAAAATCTTAAATTGTGACTGTGAGTATTTAAAACTACAAGCAAATATGATTCAATCAAATATGATATCGCTGAAACAACTCATAAATTGATCTAAAGTTGAATGATTTGAGTAATTTTACGACATCAATACGTGCCCTTTCAAGATATACAATGGAATAATTGCCTACATGTACATTATATCGTTGAACAATTTTGACCCCAATCCCACACAACGATTTATATTTCTTGTCAGATAGATGTGATCTGTCCTGTTTTATGTCCCTGTACCCAAACTAAACAAACAGCTCAATATTAGATTGTGAAAGGAGACTGGTAATTTGGGAAATGTTTTGTTTGCATTATCAAAGTCTTCTGTCAATTAAGCTCAAATATATTTCTTACATATACACCAAGAAGAAGGTTAAAGCATTGAAGCCTGCTCAGATAAGTACTTAAAATGAATGATGTATCTAAAGTACACACATCTACCCAGACATAGTGAAAGAACTATCGGTGGCTGATACTGTAGTACTATACAACACATAGCACAATAGTGGCCGATATAGACACAATTCTTTCCGTCTGCAATTCCGAAAATGATGTGATAACACGGCATAATAAGTGGACCCCGCTCAAATTTGACGTGGAGCGCGTTTTATGTATTTATGCAAACTCCTGTTTGCGCCAAAAATACCAATCGTAAAAACATGGCGAGCTCATCGTGATGCTTCGATTGCTCGTCACCGTCAACCGCTGACTACACCGCACACTGCGTAAGGGCTACACGGCTTTCGCCCCGACGTTGTTAGCCTGATAATCTAATTACCTTAAAAGGCCGGTTGTGGAATGGGTGTCACGTCGCCCTTATCGTGGAGGAAATTTGGTTTGATAAATGAAAATGGCAAAATTTGGCTCCAGGCCGGCTATATTAAATATTTGGATTTATTTTTCCAATGTCGGAATTAAATTGGATGTTCACCTTGTGTGGAGGAATGTCGAGAGCTCAACTGTTTGTCGCGGATCTTCCACGATACAAATTCGAGGCTGAGACGGAACATAAACATTTATGAAACCTTGTGTTTTTGTACTCTTCAGTGCCGTATTATTGATAGAGACAAGCAGTTTGGATTCATTTATTGAATCTGAGGAGTACAATTGAAATTGATTGCTTGTCATAGCGGTTTTATATCCCTGTAATTTTGTCGTGATTGTTTTATTTTACAAATGTAATTACGCGGCAGGAATACGAGAGGGTAAATTCAATTACGAGGTAGTGACAAAATATCTCATAAAAGGTCAAATGAAAACGGTATTTTTTTTCCTTTTCTGTATTACCAATGAAATATAATTGCCTACTTGCAAACAAATATAAGTACATGTACATACACATAAAGGCTAAGAAAAAAAGTTAACTGACAGTCTTGTTCATAAATGTAATTCAGATATGCAATGAAAGATTAAACCTATTCTTCAGCCCTTCCCAGTAATTTGATTAAGGAAGTCTAATTTCAAGATCTTTTTTAACCCACTATCTTTAGCTTGCACAAACAGATAAATGCCCACAAAAAAGTTAAATGACTGTCTTTGAAAAAATATGATTGTATTTGAAAAATACAATGAAACATTATTAAACCTATTTTTCAGCACATTCTGGTAATTTCATTGAAAAGTCTAATTTTAGGATTTTTTTTAAACTTATGAATAATAAATGTCATTCATTTTGATCATAACTAACCCACAATCAGCCCCTTTTTTATTTGCCACAGATCAAAGAAATTCCAATTACTTAACATTTGATATCCTTGTACATTTTAAGTCAATACTCGTCTGTGACCAACAAAAAGGGCCTGTCCTGTTTTTTGTAAAATGT
>JZLH01S0027880.1:3764-29420 GCA_001188425.1 Eucidaris tribuloides | reverse complement strand
AGCGAGGATTCGTCCAACAACGGCAATAACGTTTCTTGAAAAGTGTCAGATAACACAAAATATTTGAGGTTTTTCATTCTTCAACGATATTATATTGTGTTAAAATTAATATGATGCACAGGGGCGCAAATCCGGGGGGGCGGGGGGAGGAGGGAGGGAATCACCGGGGGACATGTCCCCCCACCAGCGATTTTGAGGTGGGGGACACATTGTTCAAATGTCCCCCCACGAATTTGCATGTGCATGCCCAAAAAACTGATGATCTTGAAAAAGTGGCAGGTAAATAAAACAAAAGAAATTTGGCTAGGCAATTTGTCAGTTAAAAAAGATTTTGGGCTGGACAAAATAATGGTTTTTGGTCCAAGCCCCAAACCCCCCCCCCCCGGGCTTGTCAGAAATGTTTGAGCTCGCAATTGACAGTTACGAAAAATTTGGCTGGCAAAATATGGTTTGGTCGGCGCCCCCCCCCCCCCCCCGCTTGTCAGAAATTGTTGGCTGGCAATTTGGCAAGATTAAAAAAAATGGCTGGCAAATATGGTTTGGGGTAGGTTCCTGCAATGTGATTCCCGCCTACATCATTGAAAAATGGATTTGCGCCCAGTGTTGATGCAAAGTAATAGATGGGCTACAAAAATTGACCTGAAGTTTCCATGGGATGCTTGTCCGTGTACTAATACAGATTGGATTTTCCAACTCAAATTAACTGATAATTGTCAATTATTCGGTGACTAACTGATTCTCACTCCTCAACCTCCACGTCTTGATCCATCAAGCTCCCCAGCAGTCCGTGTTCTTCGGATCCGGTTTTGCAACGGGGTACCGTGTCACGATATGGACAGTCTTCCATACTTCATACCAGATAGCTTAGGTCCAAGGTAAAATATTCATATCAAAAAATAATCTCTAGATCATGAAATATTTGCGTAATAAAATTGTTTTGAGTGTCTACTTTTTTTTATACACGCTGTATATATAAATATGTATGATCATTTAAATGAATATATGGACGTTCATGGTGTATGGATTACTTTATATAATTTCTGATTATATCTTGTAATAAATGTTTACTCATGTATTCTGTTGTTGAAATACGAAATAAAACAAATTAAAATCAAATCAAATTATTATGGATTGATCGAGTCGAACGATTTTACAAATTAACCATTTTTGGAGATTTGAAGAGTTGTTACCATTTTAATATGTTTTTAGTTTAGTGGAAAAAGTATTCTTAAAAAATATTGAAACATTACGTATTTATTGGGTTGACAATTAATCAAACACTCTACATTACATTACAATACATTATTGAACCCGTTTCATGATATTCTATAGCCCAGAAATGATTTACACTTGACTTTGCAATGTGGGAAACTTGAAGTCTGAATGTATCGCTCTCTATAGTTACGTCATTGGGCGTTATAACAGGATGACATCATTGTGTATATTACCTTTATAAACATAGACACTGGTACAGGTAAAATGGGGACGCTTAGAAATTTACCATTCCAGGATAGAAGAATTCGCTGCGCAGAGCTGACAAAACCCCGTGTCTCGCAATTCGTCGGTGGCTCTAAGTTTGAGACTTGACAAAATGGATTTGGACAAATCAAGATTCGGCGTCCTAAACGACACGAAGGTTTGACACCCACCAGCGCTCACTCCTAACTAATTTAGTATTCTTACAATACACAACAGAAAAGTAACTACCCCCTTTTTCAAACTACCATATTTTCTTATTGAAATAAGTTTTACCAAGGTAATTTGACAGGGAAATTCCCACACTCATTGATTAACCTCTGTGTGAAAATAAGATTAATCTGTCAAGGCATGCATTTAAAACAAAAATGTCACTTTTCAGGAGTCATCTCTAATAATGGTAAATAATGGTATTTTTGCTTTATTTATGAAGTGTGCTCATTGAACCATAACTTGGTTACAACCTCTTAACGTTCGTACAACCATGGGCGCAAATCCAGGGGGACAGGGGGACATGTCCCACGATTTTGAAGGTGGGGACACAATATCAAATGTCCCCCCCCCACAAATTTGCATGTGTATGCATAAAAACTTTGATTTGGCTGACAATTTGCCATTTTTTTGGCTGGCAAAATATGGTTTTGGTCGGCGCCCCCCCCCCCCCCGCTTGTCAGAAAATGTTTGGCTGGCAATTTGGCAGATTAAAAAAAAATGGCTGGCAAAATATGGTTTGGGTAGGTTCCTGCATGTGATGTCCCCCCTACATGCATTTGAAAATGGATTTGCGCCCATGTTGATGCAAATAATAGATGGGCTACAAATTGACTGAAGTTTCCATGGGATGTTGTCGTGTACTAATACAATTGGATTTCCAACCAAATTTAACTGATAATTGTCATATATTCGGGTGGACTAACTGATTCTCACTCTCAACCTCACGTCTTGATCCATCAGCTCCCAGCAGTCCGTGTTCTTCGGATCCGTGTTTGAACGGGGGTACCTGTCACGATATGGACGTCTTCTACTATTGCATATGTTTGTCTTCACACTATGGACTAAACTGTGGTAAGCATTTTATTTGAACTGATATTCTACAGATCACAGAAATATTTGAATCGTTCTATTTTTATTACATTTTAGAGATAAAGCAACCGTACTCTTTTGATTATCTGTTTGCTTTATTTTTATCCATATTATGGAGAAACTGTGGTAAGTCTGTGTAAATTGAATTTATATTTTACTGATCACCGAGATGATTGTAATCGTCCAAGTAATTATTATTATTATTTATTCGGCAAAGCAAAAATACATCAAAAACATACACAAATATAAGCAATATGAAATTATACAAAGCATGGAGCATATTGAAATTATTGAAAACAGTCACATGAACGCCGGGGAAAGAAAAGGTTTAACTAAATAACTCTGAACAAGGGCCGTCTTTCCCAATTCATATCAAATCTGTTAGAAAAAAACCCGAATCTCTTCTGATTAACCGTTTTGTTTTAGCACTTCAATTAGAATTGCATTTCACAAATTATACCTACAAGATATTAGAAAATAACTCACAGAGTAATTTACGTGCCCAATTATTATATTGTATACCACTTCTTGAAACTGAAGTGACTAAAAACTACGCTCGAGTGTTTGAGGTTTTAACACATAAGTCGGTTAAAAGTAAACTGGAAATTCTTGTTGTAGAGATTCTGAACTATTCAACATGGATTTTTTTTAATCGTTTGCTCTTTTCAGAAATCGAGTTAACTCAGCCAACTGAAGTTGTGCCGACTGAAGAACCGTGGAATGGTACGACAGAAAACGAGTTACTATTTTTTTTTCATGAATGAGATATAAGAGTTTAAAACAAAGTATGTTTGGCATATGGTCGTGGGAAAGATATTGTTCATTAGAGTGCATTGAGGTACTCACAGTTGTCTTTTGGTGGCAATCTTTTTGAAGAGCCATAAAGCACATCGGGTCATGAGGGAGGATGTTTCATAAAGAGGGTGAAAACGTCATCGGGTCGCAAAGCGGAGTGTATGTATGTATGTAGGTAGGTATGTATGTTTGTTTATTGAAATACATAGCCTGCGAAGCAGTTTGACGGGGAACATGAAATCAGTTAAAAAGTCTCTCGGCGCTCGGAAGAAAAACGATGGCTTTGCCATGCCCACCCCCCCCCCCCCGCGGACCCGACTCACAGGGGCGAGATATGGTATATGGATTCGATTAGTGCACCCGAGGTCGTAACGTAAGAGTATAGATTTTCCTTTAATTTTTACCCTTTAAATACAAAGGACCGTGAAATTACATGATTCATAGCCTGCTGCCAAAGAGCACAGTGTAACTTCACCTCAATCTGTGGACAAACAGTTGTACATGTAGGAAAAATACAAAAATGATCGTTGTGGACAAAGAAATTGCGCTTTCGATAACTGACGTGAATTGGGCTCGTATATACACTAAGATCATGTCTTACCATTTTTAGAGACGGGGTTGTATTATTTTTACAGGTAAGATGTAATTTCATACTCTTATATAATTTGTTTATATCGTAATGGTGTTTTACGAACTCTTGGTGTCTGTAGAAGTGTCCGTCCGTCTGGTTGATGGAAGCTGTTCCAGCGAGGGTCGCGTAGAAGTTTACTACGACGGTCAATGGGGAACTGTATGTGACGATGGCTGGAATCTTGAAGATGGCAACGTTGTGTGTCGGATGTTGGGATATTCTGGAGCTGAGGAAGTCAGGAGCTACGCCTCCTTTGGGCAAGGAAGTGGTCCAATATGGCTAGATAATGTTCACTGCATCGGGAATGAGATAAACATCGCGGACTGTAGCCATAATGGATTTGGAAATCATAACTGCGGCCATTCCGAAGACGCAGGCGTTGTCTGCTCAGAAGGTATGTAAGACTAAAGCTATTAAATTCTTCTACATATTTCTAATCTGAGACTTATATTACGATTATATACAAAAGAAAAAAAGTATCAAGTGCGAGAGATAAAATCATGAATGGAATTTTTGTTTCCACTATCATGATGAAGAAGGTTAGCAAATCAATAAACTGGGCCACATACGTTTATTGTTACTCATTTATATCAATATGAATCGTTCATCTCTTGAGTGAAAACATTTCAGTGAAAGGTAGTGTTGAACTTGTTCTAATGCTTCTGAATACTGTGATGACCCATTAATTTTGAGGCAATATACAAGAGGGGAAAGATGGACCAAAAAAGGGTACCCGTGCAAACGAATATATAAAATGTCGTAGCAGTATTATAAAGAAGAGAAACAAATCAATGTATATGCAGAGCCTATAATGCTTGTGAGTGTTAATTTATTCCAATGTGAAGTGTCCGTTCGCCTGGTGGGTGGAAACAGTTCAACTGAAGGTCGTGTGGAAGTTTTCCACGACGGTGAATGGGGTACCGTTTGTGACGACTACTGGGATCTTCAAGATGGGAAAGTGGTATGTACGATGTTGGGCTATCCTGGAGTGATATCTGCCCCACGCTACGCCGCATTCGGTCCTGGAAATGGAACTATTTGGCTAGATGATGTTCAGTGCATGGGGAATGAGACAAACATCCAAGACTGCAGACATAATGGATTTGGAGTTCATAACTGCGCACATTACGAAGATGCAAGTGTTATCTGCTCCGGTAAGTGACGTTTTCTTTAACCGTTTAACAATCCTCAAGATCGGGAGGAGATACTTCCTTAAACACTCTCATAGTTTACAACAGTTATAGTAGACAGTAAACGGTATCGTTTGAATTTGAATTTGAATTTATTCATCTCCACTCACAAACCATTCAAAGAATCATTGTAGAATTACATTCTTAATTGATATTTCCTTTTTTTGGGGGAAAAGGAGAGAATCCTCTTCTACATTAAACGAAATTGACACATCGGCACATTTAAAGACATGCACAAACAGACAGACAGACAGACAGACAGACACACACAGACACACACACACACACACACACACACACACACACACACCACACACACCACACACACCACACACACCACACACACACACACACACACACACACACACACACACACACACACACACACACACACACACACACACACACACACACACACACACACACACACACACACACACACACACTGTAATACATGAGGAATGATGTTATAACGATAATTCAGTTCGGGATATTTACGTGCTTATTCTTTCCTTTTGATTTAAAAGACATAGATCTCAATATCTAAATAATGAATCCCTTCCGGCGGTGATCGGACAGGTCATATCCCTGAAGAAGACTGAAGTGTTCAGTCGAAAATTTGGAGGTAAATAATTTTACCTATTTTCACATTGCATTTGGATCAAAAGTTTATTTTTGTGGATATTTCACCAATGCAGCTTAGCTTTCATTCGATAATGAATCCCTTTCTTGTCGCACCATTTGTCAACTACAGACGACAACCCGTGCTCATCATCCCCTTGTCAAAACGGTGGAACGTGTACCCATGCTGAGTTCGGCACTATTTCCTGTCAATGTATGCCAGGATTTGAAGGTCAACTTTGTGAAACAGGTATAGCATGATGGTTGGCAAAAGTCCCTTAGCACCATTCACTAACTATAATGTTAATGTCCCTTCCATCCAGAGCACTACAATGTGAAACATTATACATGTATATAGATAGTCAGTATACCCCACTTGCGATAAAAGAGGACTCATTATCCATTTTTATCGACGTGTTTGAATCTTGTAAGTCAATATCGAAACACACTTAATGAACAATCTCAGAGAGTATTTGTAAAGAAAATGGATGGGGAATTGCAGACAACAAAGGAGGTAACAGCAGTTTAAATGTAGTGGAATATTGGAAAGCTAGCCCCCTGTGTGTTGACGCCCATTGCAATCTTATTGGGAGTAGTGTTTTCCTTGCGTTTGAAATACATTTACTTTATTTACAACCTTGTACATTCATTATGTATTACTTTATACTCTATCATGTTTATCATGTTTATCACATATATAATGTCAATTGGCCACCTACTTATTACTTACATTGTTGAGATCTCATAGACGAGGTTATTTGTGTTCCCCTTTTTGGTAAAGCTCTGATTCGTCTTGTCGACGGAGAGCGTGCGAGCGAAGGTCGCGTTGAAGTCTTTTTCAACGAATGGGGTACCGTATGTGACGACTATTGGGACTTCCAAGATGGCGAGGTGGTATGCAGGATGTTGGGATACGAAGGTGTTCAGGAAGTCGTGTCGAATGCCTACTTTGGTCAAGGAAGTGGACCGATTTTGTTAGACGACGTACAGTGTATCGGGAATGAAACCAGCCTAGCATTCTGCAGCGTCTCTTTGACCCATAACTGTGGGCACCAGGAAGATGCAGGCGTTATTTGTTTGGGTGAGTGACGCTCTGGCATTAACTATGATATTCATTATCGCTTTAAAATCAAAACTTTGCTTACTTGAATAATATACTTCTCGTTGCAAAGAATAATCAAGAAATTATCTTGCTTTTTGAACAAAGAACATCATTTCTTTTTGAACATATACTCAACTGTCGTTTCTGGTATTGCACGTTTACAATCCATAATCAAACCTGTGAGATGCCGTTCGTTAACCTGGGAAAACTGATTCTGTCCCTAACATTCGATATGTTTATTCATCAGATTTCAGCAGTCCGTGTTCTTCGGGTCCTTGTTTGAACGGGGGTACATGTCTCGATATAGATCCCAACTTCTTCTGCCTATGCCCCTATCCATATCATGGAGAGCACTGTGGTAAGACTGTGTTTGAAGCTCTTATTCTACTGATCAATGAAATACTTGTAATCATTTAGTTACCTGCATGTTGGACTTTAAACCTAAAACAGACCGAAACATTTAAGCTTACCTGTTTTGTGTCACCTCTTATAAATTTCGATTTTTCATGTATACCAGCCCTCATGATACCAGAAGAAAGTAAAAAATACGAATTAATTTACACAATATGAGCTACAGTGGCGACCGAAAGTATCTTCACGTTCCAAACACGTTCACAGCATCGCGTTCCTTGAAACGATGCTCAAACACGACGAAACGCAAATCTAGCGTAGCAAATGCGTGCCTTGCGTTTATTGAAACGAAATTCGTTTCTGGGATAGCGTACGCGTTCGGAACTTGACGATACTTTCGGTCGCCACTGTATGCTGTAACCACAATTTTATGTTTCTAATTATGACACCCCGCGTCATGAAACTCTATTGGCGAGGAATGAGACGCATATCAAGTATCAGTATCGGATATTTCAGTTCCGAACAAGTTTGTTTTAAAGGGATTCCGTTTTAAAGGGGGAATCCCAGCTCCATTTTCTCCGAATTTCATACCCGCCATTTACCTAAGGTACACTTTGACGCCACAAGACGAACATTGGCCCAAAAGGTCGGGGGGGGGGGGGAGGATTCGCACAACCCCCAAATCTCAAAATTGTATTAATCTGAATTTAAACTCAGAAGTTCTGCCTTTAGGTTTGGATGAACTAAAGTAAATCTTCATAACTCCTGCAATACAACTGTTTTCTTTCTTTTTTTGGTCGTTTACTTATTTCAGAATCCTCGTATTTCGAGCCGACTGAAGAACCATGGAATGGTATGACCGAACAAATAATTTTTGTCATTTTGAGCAATGTTTGATTGTGATTGAAAAATAAATAGAGTGGTGATTTGATTTGTTTCTTGTACTGGATCGGAGATTATAAAGACAAGCATAAACAGGTGTGATTGGCGGGCACATTTTTTTGTAGGGGGTCCAGTCCTCATTTTCTAGTTTTAATAATTGAATACTCCTCTAATCCTCTTTACGTCATAAATGCAGGAAAGTTAACACGCAAAAGATTTCTAGATTTTATATTCGTCATTTTGTGCAGGAGCTGAAAAAGCAACGTAATGACTCTGGTGCTCTTTAGGCTGAAACATAAAAGCCCTAAATTAGAATATTTGGGAGTAAAAAGGGGCTAGAAGGGGGTGGTAAAGGCAAAGGCAAATGAACCAAGACTGTCTAATCGATTTTATCTCATAAAAAGGTATAGTAATTCAATCCAAACCAATGCATGACTAATTGGAGGCAGGAAAATTATTGATGTGGATTGGCTGGTCGTTGGTTTGCTGTTATGTTTTGATAAATTAGGCCGATTTCAGGTCTATACCCTTTCGAAATTTTAATCATTATTACAGTTGACCGAATACAAACATTGTATACTTTCATTCTTGATTGTGATGGTGTACAAATTGTTATTGTCTTTAGAGGTGTCCGTTCGTCTGGTCGATGGAAGCAGTTCCAGCGAGGGCCGCGTAGAAGTCTACTACGATGGTGAATGGGGAACTGTATGTGACGATGGTTGGAATCTTGAAGATGGTAACGTGGTGTGCCGGATGTTGGGATACTCTGGAGCTGAGGAAGTCAGGAACTACGCCTCCTTTGGCCAAGGAATTTGTTGTGAGTGTTCATTGTATGTCCAATATGAAGTATCCGTTCGCACTGGTGTGGTGAGGACAGTCCGACGGAAGGTCGTGTGGAAGTTTTTTCTACGATGTGTGATGGGTTACGTTTGTGACGACTACTGCGATCTTGAGATGAAAAGTGGTATATGTCGATGTTGGGCTATCCTGTGAGTGATCTGCCCGACCGCCTACAGCCCAATTATGGTCCCGGAAATGAACTATTTGGCTAGATGATGTTCAGTGCACCGGGGAATGAGACAAACATCAAGACGTAGCCATCGTGGATTTGGAGTCATCAATACGGCACATACCGAAGATGCGAGTGTTAATCTGCTCCGGTAAAGTTGACGTTTCTTTACCTTTACAACCATCCCAAGATCGGGAGGAGATACTCCTAAACACTCGCATAGTTTAACATTAGAGATACGACACTAAACGGTATTGTTTGAATTATGAATTGAATTTATTCATTTCGACAAACAAACATTCAGAGAAATCATTATAGAATCTACATAAATTGATATTCCTGCGGGTTTGTTTATTTTTTTTGGGTGGGGGGAAGATCCTCTCCCTACATTAAATGAAATTGACACATCGGCCACATTTAAGACACATCCGCAGGCACACACACACCACACACACACACACACACACACACACACACACACACACACACACACACACACACAACACACTGTAATATATGAGGAATGATGTTAGAAACGAACAATCAGTTTCAAGATATTTAGGGGTTGTATTCTTTCTTTTGATTTAAAAGACAAAGATCTCAATATCTAAATTAATGAATCCTTTTTGTCGCACCATTTGTCGAATACAGACGACAACCCTGTGCTCATCATCCCTTGTCAAAACGGTATGGAACGTGTACCCCTGCTGAGTCGGCATCAGTATTTCCTGTCATTATCCCAGGATTTTGAAGGTCAACTTTGTGAACAAGTAATACCATGATGGTTGGCAAAAGTCTCCTAGTAGCCAGATACACTAACTATGGAGTGTTAGGTCCCCTGTCATTCCAGATCACTACAATGTGTAACAGATATAGATAATCAGTATATTCGCACTGCTGCGATTGAAAGATGGACTCATTATCCATTTTTATCGACGTTTTGAATCATGTATAAGTCAAATCGAAAACACACTTAATGAACAATCTCAGGAGAGTAATTTGTAAAGAAAATGGAGGGGAATTGCAGACAAACAAGGCGGTAAAGCAGTTTAGATGTAGTGAAATATTGGGAAAGTTAGGCGTGCGATTGAGCAGCGACAGTTGGGGGGGGGGGTTACCTGTCCCCGGTAGGAACTGTTTCCAAAGTCGTTGCTTCAAAAATCGAATTTTGTATCTGAAAATGATTCGTTATTCATATATGGCCGTTATTCATAATTATCAAAATAAGCCCATTAATCAGAGGTATCATCTCTTTAATTGTGGCATGATCCACCCCCCCAAAAAAAATTCCCTACTTCGAAAGTTGGAGAAATATCCCTGTTCCCGTTTGTTGACGGCCCATTGCAATCTATTGAGAGTAGTGTTTCCATAGCGTTTGAAGTACATGTACTTTATTACTTACCTCGTACAAATCTCCAACCAAACTGACAATTGTCATCTATTTGGGTGGACTAACTGATTCTCACTCTCAACTTGACGTCTTGATTCATCAGGTCCCAGCAGTCCGTGTTCTTCGGATCCGTGTTTGAACGGAGGTACCTGTTACGATATGGATCCCATCTTCTTCTGGTGCGTATGTTCCTATCCATATTATGGAGAACACTGTGGTAAGTCTTGTATTTGAACTGATGTTTTACAGATCACAGAAATATTTGAATCGTTCTATTGTTATTACATTTTAGAGATAAAGCAACCGAAACTCTTTTGATTATCAGTTTGCTTTATTTTTATCCATATTATGGAGAACACTGTGGTACGTCTGTGTAAATTAAATTTATATTTCACTGATCACAGAAATGATTGTAATCGTCTAAGTAATATCAAATGTGCCAGAAAAATGCAACCGAATCTCTTCTGATTAACCGTTTTACTTTAGCACTTCAATTGGAATTGCATTTTCACAAATTATACCTACAAGATAGTAGAAAATAAATCACAGAGTAATTTACGTGCCCAATTATTATACTGTATACCACTTCTTGAAACTAAAGTGACGAAAAACTACACTCGAGTATCTGCGGTTTTAACACTTAAGTCGGTTTAAAGTAAACTGGAAATTCTTGTTATAGAGATTCTGATCTATTAAAGATGGATTTTTTTTAATCGTTTGCTCTTTTCAGAAATCGAGTTAACTCAGCCAACTGAAGTCGTGCCGACTGAAGAACCGTGGAATGGTACGACAGAAAACGAGTTACTATTTTTTTCGTGAAAGAGTTATAAGAGTTTAAAACAATGGATATTTGGCATATGGTCCCGGAAACGATATTGTGCATTAGAGTGCATTGAGGTACTCACAGTTGTCTTTTCGTGGCAATCTTTTTGAAGTGCAATAAAGCACATCGGGTCATGAAGGAGGATGTTTCATAAAGAGAATGAACAAGTCATTGGGTTGCAAAGTGGAGTATATGTATTTCAGTAATATGTATGTAGGTATGCATGTTTGTTTATTAAGATACATAGCCTGCAAGGCAGTTTCACGGGAAACATAAAATTCTTTAAAAAGTCTCATGGCGCTCGGAAGAAAAATGATGGCTTTGCCATGCCACCCCCCCCCCCGCGGACCCGACTCACAGGGGCGTGATATGACATAAGGACTCGATTAGTACACCCGAGGTCGTAACACAAGGGTATTGATTTTCCTATTGTCTTTCATGTTTGAATGATAACTATTCATTTTTCCTCTTTAGATACAAAGGACCGTGAAATTACATGATTCATAGCCTACTGCCAAAGAGCACAGTGTCACTTCACCTCAATCTGTGGACAAACGGTTGTAGGAAAAATGATCGTTGTGGACTAAGAAATTGCGCTTTCGATAACTGTCATGAATTGGGCTCGTATATACACTAAGATCATGTCTTACCATTTTTAGAGACGGGATTGTATTATTTTTACACGTAAGAAGTAAATTCATACTGTTATTAATTTGTTTATATCGTAATGGTGTTTTACGAACTCTTGGTGTCTCTAGAAGTGCCCGTCCGTCTGGTTGATGGAAGCAGTTCCAGCGAGGGTCGCGTAGAAGTTTACTACGACGGTCAATGGGGAACTGTATGTGATGACTATTGGGGTCTTGAAGATGGTAACGTGGTGTGTCGGATGTTGGGATATTCTGGAGCTGAGGAAGTCAGGAACTACGCCTCCTTTGGCCAAGGAAGTGGTCCAATATGGCTGGATGATGTACACTGCAGCGGCAATGAGATAAATATCGTGGACTGTAGCCATAATGGATTTGGAAGTCATAACTGTGGCCATTCAGAAGACGCAGGCGTTGTCTCTCGAAGGTATGTAACACTAAAGCTATTAAATGCTTTTATGCATTTCTTATACAAATACTGCAAGTGTCGTCTGCTCCGGTAAGTGACTAGTGTTAGTAAGTAAGTGACTCCGGTAAGTAAATGCTTCTACACCCTTCTTAGGCTGAGACTTGAACACAACTGGACACAAAGGGAAAAAACAGTATAAAATGCGAGACGTACAAAACATGTATGGAATTTTCGTTTCTATTATCATGATAAAGAAGTTAAAGCAAAATCAATTCATTGGGTACCACTCATGTTTGTGACTTCTGATTTATTTGAATATAAGGTGTCTGTTGGCCTGGTGGGTGGAAACAGTTCAGTTGTAGGTCAGGTTGCAGTGTTCTAATGCTTCTGAATATTTCTCATTATGCTGTGACGACTCACCAATTTTCAGACAATATGTACAAATGCAAACCAATATATAAACTGTCGTAGCAGTATTATAAAGAAGAGAAACAAATCAATGCATATGCAGATCCTACTAATGTTTGTGAGTGTTCATTTATTCCAATATGAAGTATCCGTTCGCCTGGTGGGTGGAGACAGTCCGACGGAAGGTCGTGTGGAAGTTTTCTACGATGGTGAATGGGGTACCGTTTGTGACGACTACTGGGATCTTGAAGATGGAAAAGTGGTATGTACGATGTTGGGCTATCCTGGAGTGATATCTGCCCCACGCTACGCCCAATTTGGTCCCGGAAATGGAACTATTTGGCTAGATGATGTTCAGTGCACCGGGAATGAGACAAACATCCAAGACTGTAGCCATCGTGGATTTGGAGTTCATAACTGCGCACATTACGAAGATGCGAGTGTTATCTGCTCCGGTAAGTGACGTTTTCTTTAACCGTTTAACAATCCTCAAGATCGGGAGGAGATACTCCCTTAAACACTCGCATAGTTTACAACAGTTAGAGTAGACACTAAACGGTATTGTTTGAATTTGAATTGAATTTATTCATTTCCACAAACAAACCATTCAGAGAATCATTATAGAATTACATAAATTGATATTTCCTGGGGTTTTTTTTTTTTTGGGGGGGGGAGGAGAGAATCCTCTCCTACATTAAATGAAATTGACACATCGGCACATTTAAAGACATCCGCAGGCACACACACACACACACACACACACACACACACACACACACACACACACACACACACACACACACACACACACTGTAATATATGAGGAATGATGTTAGAACGACAATTCAGTTCAAGATATTTAGGTGTGTATTCTTTCCTTTTGATTTAAAAGACAAAGATCTCAATATCTAAATAATGAATCCCTTTTTTGTCGCACCATTTGTCAACTACAGACGACAACCCTTGCTCATCATCCCCTTGTCAAAACGGTGGAACGTGTACCCCTGCTGAGTTCGGCACTATTTCCTGTCAATGTATCCCAGGATTTGAAGGTCAACTTTGTGAAACAGGTATACCATGATGGTTGGCAAAAGTCTCCTAGTACCATACACTAACTATAGTGTTAAGGTCCCTTTCATCCAGATCACTACAATGTGTAACAATATAGATAATCAGTATATTCCACTTGCGA
The DNA here is from genome assembly GCA_001188425.1 of Eucidaris tribuloides. Taxonomy (NCBI): domain Eukaryota; kingdom Metazoa; phylum Echinodermata; class Echinoidea; order Cidaroida; family Cidaridae; genus Eucidaris; species Eucidaris tribuloides. The sequence goes on along the minus strand of JZLH01S0027880.1, from coordinate 15,414 downwards.
TGAAAGAGGACTCATTATCCATTTTTATCGACGTGTTTGAATCATGTAAGTCAATATCGAAACACACTTAATGAACAATCTCAGAGAGTATTTGTAAAGAAAATGGATGGGGAATTGCAGACAACAAAGGCGGTAAAAGCAGTTTAGATGTAGTGAAATATTGGAAAGTTAGCGTTGCGATTGAGCAGCGGACAGTTGGGGGGGGGGGGGATTACCTGTCCCGCGGTAGGAACTGTTTCCAAAGTCGTTGCTTCAAAATCGAATTTTGGGTATCTGAAAATGATTTCGTTTTATATCATATATGCCGTTATCATAATTATCAAAATAAGCCCATTAAATCAGAGGTATCACTCTTTTAATTGTGCATGATTCCACCCCCCCCCAAAAAAAATTCCCTAACTTTCGAAAGTGGAGAAATATCCCCTGTTCCCTGTTTGTTGACGCCCATTGCAATCTTATTGAGAGTAGTGTTTTCCTAGCGTTTGAAGTACATGTACTTTATTTACTACCTCGTACAATCATGTATTACTTTATACTCTATCATGTTTATTACATGTTTGTGTTAATTGGCCACATACTTAATACTTAGATTGTTGAGATCTCATAGACGAGGTTATTTGTGTTCCCCTTTTTGGTAAAGCTCTGATTCGTCTTGTCGATGGAGAGCGTGCGAGTGAAGGTCGCGTTGAAGTCTTTTTCAACGAATGGGGTACCGTATGTGACGACTATTGGGACTTTCAAGATGGCGAGGTGGTATGCAGGATGTTGGGATACGAAGGTGTTCAGGAAGTCGTGTCGAATGCCTACTTTGGTCAAGGAAGTGGACCGATTTTGTTAGACGACGTACAGTGTATCGGGAATGAAACCAGCCTAGCATTCTGCAGCGTCTCTTTGACCCATAACTGTGGGCATCATGAAGATGCAGGCGTTATCTGTTTGGGTGAGTGACGCTCTGGCATTTACTTTGATATTCATTATCGCTTTTAAACTCAAAACCTTGTTTACATGAACAATATTTTTCTCTTTGCAAAGAATAATCAAGAAACTATATTTTTTTCTCGCAAAGTAACGTTGTTTCTTTTTGAACATGTACTAAACTTTCGTTTTTGTATTGATATATCATTGCAAGTTTATAATCTATAGCCTGATCAAACCATTGAGTCGCCGTTCGTTAAGCTGGAAAAACTGATTCTGTCCCTAACATTCGGTATTTTTATTCATCAGATTTCAGCAGTCCATGTTCTTCGGATCCTTGTTTGAATGGGGGTACATGTCTCGATATAGATCCCAACTTCTTCTGCCTATGTCCCTATCCATATCATGGAGAACACTGTGGTAAGACTGTGTTTGAAGCTCTTATTCTACTGATCAATGAAATAATTGTAAACATTTAGTTATCTGCCTGTTGGACTTTAAACCTAAAACAGACCGAAACATTTAAGCTTACCTATTTTGTGTTACCTCTTATAAATTTCGATTCTTCATGTATACCAGTCCTCATGATACCTATAAGAAACTAGAAAATACGAATTTATATACACAATATGAGTTATGCTGTAACCACAATTTTATGTTTCTAATTATGACACCCCGCGTCATGAAACTCTATTGGCGAGGAATGAGACGCATATCAAGTATCAGTGTCGGATATTTCAGTTCCGAACAAATTTGTTTTAAAGGGATTCCGTTTTAAAGAGGGAATCCCAGCTCCATTTTCTCCGAATTTCATACCCGCCATTTACATAAGGTATTCTTTGACGCCACAAGACGAACATTGGCCCAAAAGGTCGAGGGGGGGGGGGGAGGGGATTGGCGCAACCCCCAAACCTGAAAATTGTATCAATCTGAATTTAAACTCAGAAGTTCTGCTTTTAGGTTTGGATGAACTAAAGTAAATCTTCATAACTCCTACAATACAGTTTTTTTCTTCTTTTGTTGGTCGTTTACGTATTTCAGAATCCTCGTATTTCGAGCCGACTGAAGAACCATGGAATGGTATGACAGAACAAAGAATTTTTGTCATTTTGAGCAATGTTTGATTGTGATTGAAAAATAAATAGAGTGGTTATTTGATTTGTTTCTTGTATTGGACCCAAGATTGTAGGACAAGCATAAACAGGTGTGATTGGCGGGCACTTTTTTTGTAGGGGGTCCAGTCCTCATTTTCTAGTTTTTATGATTGAATATTCATCTTTACGTCGTAAATGCAGGGAAATTAACACGCATAAGATTTCCAGATCCTATATTCGTTATTTTGTGTAGGAGCAGAAAAAGCAACGTAATGACTCTGGTGCTGTAAACAGGCTGAAACATAAAAGCCCTAAATTAGAATATTTGGGAGTAAAAAGGGGCTAGAAGGGGGTGGTAAAGGCAAAGGCAAATGCACCAAGGCAGTGTAATCGATTTTATCTGGTAAAAACGTAAAGTCATTCATTCCAAACCAATGCACGAATTGGAGGCAGGAAAATGATTGATGTGGACTGGCTGGTCGTAGGTTTGCTGTTATGTTTTAATAAATTAGGCCGATTTCAGGTCTAAACCCTTTCAGACTGCTGAAATTTTATTTATTATTACAATTGACCAGATACTAAGATTGTATACTTTCATTCTTGATTGTGATGGTTTACAAATTGTTATTGTCTTCAGAGGTGTCCGTTCGTCTGGTCGATGGAAGCAGTTCCAGTGAGGGCCGCGTAGAAGTCTACTACGATGGTGAATGGGGAACTGTATGTGACGATGGTTGGAATCTTGAAGATGGTAACGTGGTGTGTCGGATGTTGGGATATTCTGGAGCTGAGGAAGTCAGGAACTACGCCTCCTTTGGCCAAGGAAGTGGTCCAATATGGCTGGATGATGTACAATGCAGCGGCAATGAGATAAACATCGCTGAATGTAGTCATTCAGGATTTGGAAATCATAACTGCGGTCACTACGAAGACGCCGGTGTTGTGTGCTCAGAAGGTGAGAAACTCTTAAGTTATTAAATACGTTTAAGCATTTCTTATGCAAATACTAATATTACGATGATTATATACAGAAAAGAAAATTTAAAAAAGAGGGAAAGATAAGAAATACACAAAATACCCTTGTAGTATTATGAGGACAAAACGCCAAAAATCAATGTACAGAATCTACAATTTCATTATTAATTTATTCCAATATGAAGTGTCCGTTCGCCTGGTGGGTGGAAACAGTTCAATGGAAGGTCGTGTGGAAGTTTTCTACGATGGTCAATGGGGTACCGTTTGTGACGACTTCTGGGATCTTGAAGATGGGAAAGTGGTATGCACGATGTTGGGTTATCCTGGAGTGATATCCGCCCCACGCTACGCCGCATTCGGTGCTGGAACTGGACCTATTTGGCTAGACAACGTTCACTGCACCGGGAATGAGACAAACATCCAAGACTGTAGCCATAATGGATTTGGAAATCATAACTGCGGACATTATGAAGACGCAATGCCCTACCTGTTTAACAATCTTCTCATTGTAAACGCATCACCGCATGTTTTAGAGCTGACGGGGAGCTGTAACTTCTGACGAATTCATTTCTGAGGTGGCAACACCATTCGGGGCAAAGGCGTGCATTATTTGAACTGATCAGAGCTTCAAACATTTGTTGAGGTTTTTCAATTTTGTCATGAAAGTGTTAACATTTTTAATATTGCAGGACGATGATATAAGTTCGAATATTTGTCAAAATCTGAGTAAGGTCAGCAATTAAAGGTCAATGTAGTTTCCGTGAAAGCACTGTACAGCTAAGCTTCACACGTTGAACTGCCGAATGCCTTAAAATTGGCAATAAATTTGTTGTGATAATTACAATTAAATTGGTAACCATACCAATCATTAGTCATCTATTTAGTTGGACTTGATAAATTCTCAAATGGGCATTTTCATTCATAATTTTTATGTCAACGATCCTTGTTATTCGCATCCATGTTTGAATGGGGTTGTGTCCGTGAAGATGGTTACAACTTTGGCTACGATTTTATGTCCTAACCTCTATTATGGACAAAAATGCGGCAAGACCTCAACTTAAATTGATATTTCACGGATCACTGAATTATTCCATTATATATGTATGTATATCTCAACCACAAATTTCCACTAAAAGGGGGAAATGGTAAAGAAGTCATACATTGCCAAAAAAAAAATGTTTATCACATTCTGGGTTTATATTCATAACTGAAGTTTATCCATAATTGAAAGTCTCTACGCTACTGAAATTGGCATAAATAAAAAAAAAAGAGTCTACATATCTATAATAAAGGACATACATTTTTGAACCCTCTTATATTTCCCCTTAACGTTGTTTCCTGTAATAAAAAAGGGTGTCGTCCTCATATCGGCGCACGCTCATCTTGACATTGTGTCAGTGAAGTTACAGATCGCAATAATGGCGGGAAAGCACATTAAAGCCCAAGTTTAGTTTTGGGGATTTTTTGTTATTTGAAAGCTTTATGCCCCAAAGTCATAACCCTGCAATAATAGATTCTGAATGTCTTTAGTTTGCTCTTTCAGATGAGTTATAACTCTATAACCTTAACGCCTTATTAACCCTTGGATGCTATAATGTAAAAAATATGGTCGAAAAATGTCGGGGGTCCCCCCCGACATTTTCATAAATTTCATATGAAAAAAACTAAAGACATTCAGAATCTATTATTGCAGGGTTATGACTTGGGGCATAAAGCTTTCAAATAACAAAAAATCCCCAAAACTAAACTTGGGCTTTAATTTGAGTGTAAAACGTTATAGGGAAACGCGTATTTCTCCTTTTAGTAAATTTTACCCTAGTTATGGTTTTTTTTTTTCACCCGTAACATATCGGTAACGGAATGACAGTCAGACTCATTTTTTACTCATTTCTTACCAGTGTTAAACAAAAAGTCATTATTACAATGTCAAATATGCTACCTAATTCTATGCATATTACAAGTTTACGCAATTTCTCTCATTTTTTTCCAACAAAATCATTTCCGTTGATGAATCTTGCATAATAATGAGCTTGCATGGTAACGGAATGATGCTAAAAGAGACATGATTTTTCACAAGATAGATTTTTTTTCAAAAACTCTATGAATTATATGATTCAACTGTGTTTTAAAGGTGCTAAATTTGAAAATTGGAGTCTTACATAAAACTTGATTCACGAAACTAAGCATTTTCTAATTTGACTAATTAATTACAGCTCAATTAGTGGATTAACGTTTGGTAACGGAATGACGGTCACGGAATGACGTCAGGATTATTCTGAAAATATGAGTTAATAGACTTTTGTTGGAAAGGCAACACAGTTATTATTGTACTTTAAGATGCTTCACACTATTTCAAGGAAAAAACTGCTGAAAAAATGGTAATTTTGCTGTTTTTTGCATAAAACTGAGAATTTTTCATATGTAGTCCCACATATAGTATTCTGTGTACTGTTGCTGATTCTCCTAGAAGATGGCATTCAAGAACCAAAATTTGGGGCAGAAATGATGACCCCCATCATTTCTTTATAATTCATAGGCAATCAAAACACTGAAATGTAAAATGATTTCAGATAAAGCCATTTTATGAAGTTTTTGGTTTGTCCACTTTCGCGTGGAACTGCCCATATGCAGCAATGGACATGCACACTTGAGAGTTGACTTCAAGTCATATGACTTGAAGTCATGTTCATGAACTTGAAGTCATATGACTTGAAGTCAACTCTTCTCAGGTGTGCATTTGGAATACTATATCTCCAATAATACGAAATGCCCCGACATTAGTGAAATTTAAATTTGAATACAAGCAATCTATTTTGAATAAATACCTTCATAAGGTCAGCGCTTATAGACGGTGTCTAAACTTGCTTCAACGCTCTTATACTGTTATGTAAATACTTTTACATTGCCACTTGTATTTCAATGCCAGCATGTATACCTATCAACCTCAATACACGTCTGACATGACAATTGTAGTTAATCGTATGTATTTGCATATTGATGACATGCGCAGTTATTCTTCAGCCCTGTTTCGTCTGTTCACTTTAATTTATTCTTATTTGCTGCATTAGCATATAGCCAGGGCTCAAATTGTTTACTCGAGGGACGTCATTATCAAGCCATTGTGCTTATGACGAACCCCTCCCATGTAATAATTATCGTGTCAATGACTTTTCGCTATTATTATACCATTGTTATTATGTAATGTTTGTTACATGGAAATAAAACAATCAATCAATCAATTTCCATTGCTGCATATATATATATATATATGTATATATATATATATTTATTTATATATATGTGTGTGTATATTTATATATATTTATAAATATATGTATGTATATATATATATATAAACATATATCTTATATACGCTAATAAAACCTGTAGCTGTTACGATTAACGTAACTACGCCAATTCAATTTCGATTTTTTACCACAAATTCGCTCCTAGAAATAATTTGAAAATAATTATGTAGAAAACGGATAATACACACAAATTTGTGTTGTTGTGACATGACACTTCATCATAGTTCGTGTACTGTAAGTTAATGAGCTTCAGAATTGCCGGTGTACCGTTCGGTCCTATTTAGCAAAAATAACTCTTCATCACTTGCTTATTTCAGAATACTGGTCGCCCGAGCCGACTGAAGTTTATACTGAAGGTTATACTGAAGGTTATACTGAAGGTTATACTGAAGAACCAGGAGATGGTACGACTGCAAAACGAATTCTTTACATTATTAGTATATATATTTCTTTTTGGTGTCGGGGGGGGGGGGGTAGAGGGGTACTATTATGAGTGCAAAATGATGTATGGCACAGAGGCCTGGGACCAATATTGTGGAGGTTCAATGAGGTTCGATGTTTTTCGGGGGAAATCAGTTTGAAGTGTAAAAGCAAAAATTCCATCCGGTAATAAACATGCTGTTTTATTGTGAAAATCATTTAAAAGAGCGAAAAAAAGTAGAAAAAGGAAAAATAGAAAGAGGGATGGGCGTAGTTGTGTAATCGGGTGTTGTTGATATTTTGATTATTGCAAATATTATTATATCGAAAATAGATATTATTCCGCAGTAACTATATTCAGTGATTTTTTTTTTCTCGTTGCACCCACTTGGGAATAGTGCAATAATGCTGTATCAAATAACACCAGCTATACGAATGTAAAAATCCCTAACTTAATAAAGTTAAATGTAATCAAACCATACATCACCTAAATAATTGGATTGGAAGTAGTCTACTCACTAGACGCTAACTAATATTTTACTGGTTACCACCACTAGTCTAGTGCTACATGTCATGGCTTGTGATGTCAATTTTAGCTGATCTTAAAAACTTACCTGAGCATATATTTGTCATTACCTATTTATTTTGATATGAAGTGTCTATTCGCCTGGTGGGTGGAGACAGTCCAACGGAAGGTCGCGTGGAAGTTTTCCACGACGGTGAATGGGGTACCGTTTGTGACGACTACTGGGATCTTGAAGATGGGAAAGTGGTATGTACGACGTTGGGTTATCCTAGAGTGATATCCGCCCCACGCTACGCCGAATTCGGTCCTGGAACTGGACCTATTTGGCTAGACGATGTTCATTGCACCGGGAATGAGACAAACATCCAAGACTGTAGCCATAATGGATTTGGAAATCATAACTGCGGACATTATGAAGATGCAAGTGTGGTCTGCTCCGGTAAGTGATGTTTACCCTGACGGTTTAACATCATCTAAGGAGTAACCGCTTCTTCAATTGCTCACATTATTTATAGTGGTCAGCAGATAGTTATAAGCACTCTTAAAATTGTGGAGTCCAAGGCTCATTTAAATAAATAGTATAAATTGATATCTGACCTACATGCTAGTGTTTGATTGGACCCATAAATACCGTATAACACAAAACTTTGAACAGTTATGCTGTCACTATGTAGCAATATCGGCACATGAATTAATGTCAGGACAAAAAGTTTATAACATGGCAGTCTATAGGGAAAATCTGTAATGGTCACTCATTGATTTCCACTTTTTAAATGCACTACATTATCGTTTGGAAATGCAATTTTTTTCAGTGCTTCATGTTTTACACGTTCATGGGAATTATCTGGCTCAGTTTCTTCTTTAAACTGGAAATATTGTTAAAGACACCTTTGAGTAACATGTAACTTCTGACAGTTACATGCAACATGTTAGAATTATTTTCAGAGGTACTAAAACCTTTGGGTCAAAGGGGTGCACAATTTCCGATTTAAGCTCATTGCAATATTGACATTGAACATTTTTTCTCGATTATTAGCATAAATATCAAATTGATGCATGGTTACGTGATTAAACAGTGCATCAACTTATATGCACGTTAACTAAACTAACAAAATTCAAACAAAATGAATGTGGAACTTAATGTGTTTTTTTCATCCATTGTTTCAATTTACGGTATATTTAACTTGGTGAAAATATGGAGGAACCTAATAAAAAAGGTAAAACTTGTCCTGAAATCTCTTGATTTATGTTTGTCTGTAACTATACCAAGTGCAAAATAAACATCTGATTATTGTGATTCACCATTGCAGACTTGAAGCACTTTGCGCTCCAGAAAATAATCTACGTCACAAGACATTCAGATCAAAGGATCAATTTAACAACCATTGGTGTTAAAGACAAACACGTAGGCTAACATTGTGGAGCTTCAATTTAAAATATTGTCAAACTATGATGTCTGAGCTACATAATAATAAACAAATAAACACCCTGGAATACAAAAGTTTGGAAAGTTATGCTGATTTTCACTTTTTAGAAGCCCCTAATGATCGTTTTGATCTGCAATTTTTTCAGGTATTTATTTTAGACCATATCAGAGACACTGGTAGCATGAGAAATCATGTAGCTCAGATTTTTTTTTAACTGGAAATATTTTTATACGATGCCTTTGAGCATGAAATGTTCCTTTTGGGTACAATTTTTGTTCAATTTGATGCAATTAAGTTTAACACCCACGGTTTCTATAGTGTATGAATAGCAGCCCACATGTCCAACCACATGTTAACAAAAGTTTAACACTTCATATATCTGATATTTGTCCGGCTCTTCTGACAGAAACATACGGAAGCTGTGAAAATTTCGGCTGCTGTACCTCTGGTTGTTATTCCTATGACTGCTATTGCGATTCCTACTGTGTTGTGGCTGGTGATTGCTGTTCAGATTACAGGGAATACTGCAACAATGAAACAGGTACGCAATGAATTATTATTTCGATAGATACAATTTCGCATGGGGAGGGGGTAAATTTAGAAAAATGTCAAAATTTTCGACGTGCCCTGCGCGCACATATGTAGAATTTTGCGGCCAAGATTGAAAATGTGTGTAGTGTAGTAGGCCTATTTTAATATTAAGTTTACTAGTTTTGTAGTGCCTTGCAGTGCTTTTAACAATATTCTTGCATTATTTTTATGAATGTTTCAATCTTATTTTTTTTTTTTGGGGGGGGGGGGGGTCAAAACGATATGTTTGCTCCCAATATTTTCATGGGGGCTACGTCCCCCTGCCCTCTCCCCGCAGGATCATCGTTTCTGTGCGATAACGAGCACCGGGGACGGACGGGCGGAATCCGGACAGAGGGGTTACCCGAATACATAAATAATTTCTTCATTTAAATTAGTATTTTTTTAGTATTTTTTTCTATTTTGAATAAATCTTATGGAAACGTATTATTTTAAAATGGTTTCAACACGAATCATGACTTCGAAGAAAAACAAGTTATATATCTTTAATTTTTCAATGCTTGCGCCGGCGAAATTCTACATATTAAATTGTTCGCGCGCCAGGGCGACGCTTCCAAAATTGTAAACAATTTTTCTAATTTTAACCCCCCCCCCCCCCCCCTATGCGAAATTGTTATCTATCGAAATATTTAATTAATTGTCGTACCTGTTTCATTGTTGCAGTATTCCTGTAATGCTGAAGCAGCAGATTCACCAGCCACAACACCAGTAGGAATCGCAGATAGCGAAGTCATTACGAATAACAACCGAGTACAGCGCCGAAGAGTTTTTCACGCTTCCGATATGTTTCTGTCAGAAGAGCGCGACAAATATCAGTATGTATGAGTGTTAAACTTTAGCATGACATGTGATTGCGTCATGTGCGGCTGCTATTCGATACACTAAAGAACTTTGGTTGTGAACTTAATTGCATCAAATGTGAACAAAAAAGTTTCACCCAAAAGGAACATTTCATCTCAAAGGCATGCCGTATTTAAAATATTTCAGTTAAAAAAAAATGAGTACATGATTTCCCATACTACCAGTGTCTCTGATATGGTCTAAAATAAAGTCCTGAAAAATTGCAGATCAAAAACGCATCATGTAGGGGCTTTAGAAAAGTAGAAAATCAGCATAACTTTTCCAAACTTTTGATATTCCAGGGTAGCTAGGCGCTGTTTATTTGTTTATTATTATGTAAGCCTCGAGATATCAGTAGATTTGACATAATTTTAAACTTGAAGCTCCGACAATGTTAGCCTTAACGTGTTTGTCTTTTAAACCGAATGGCGTGTAAAATTGGATCCTTTTGATTCTGAATGTCTTGTGACGTAGATATTTTCTGGGAGCCAAAGTGCTTCAAGTCTGGAATGGTGAATCCACAATAATTCAGATGTTTATTTTGCAGCTTCGGTATAGTTACAGGACAAACACTATCAAGAGATTGCAGCGACAAGTTTTTACTTTTTTTATTAGGTTCGCTCCGATATTATTCACCAGTTGAAATTATACCGTAAATTAAACAGATGCGACGAAAAAAACACATTAAGTTCCACATTCATTTTGCTTTAATGTTGTGTTAGTTAGTTAACGTGCATATAACGTGTATCGACATGTTTAATCACGTAACCATTGCATCAATTTGATATTATGCTAGATAATCTAGAAAAAATGTTCAATGTCAACTATTGCAATGAACTTAAATCGCGAGAATTGTGCACCCCTTTGACAAAAAAGGTTTTTAGTACCTCTTGAAAATAATTCTAACTCACTGTTGCATGTAACTTTCAGAAGTTACATTTTACTCAAAGGGGCTGTCTAACAATTATTTCCAGTTTAAGAAGAAACTGAGCCAGATATTCCATGAACGTGTAAACATGAAGCGACTGAAAAAAAATTGCATTTCCAAACGATTGATGTAGATTGATTAAAAAGTGGAAATCAGATTGAGTGCCATTACAGATTTTCCCTATAGACTGCCAATTTATAAACTTTTTTCCTGACATTACTCCAGTGTGCGATATTTGCTACATGAGTGACAGCATAAACTGTTCAAATTTGTTTATTTACAGTATTTATGGGTCCAATCAAACGCACTAGCAGGTGTAGGTCAGATATCAATTTATACTATTTATTTAAATGAGCCTTGGACTCCACAATTTTAAGAGTGCTTCTAACTTATCTGCCTGACACTATAAAGTAATGTGATCAAATTGAAAAGCGGTCTACTCCTTAAGATGATGTTAAACCGGTAGGGTAAACATCACTTACCGGAGCAGACCACACTTGCATCTTCATAATGTTCCGCAGTTATGATTCCAAATCCATTATGGCTACAGTCTTGGATGTTTTCTCATTCCCGGTGCCAATGAACATCGTCTAGCCAATAGCGTCCATGTTCCAGACCGATTATCTCCT
>JZLH01S0027874.1:23760-37913 GCA_001188425.1 Eucidaris tribuloides | reverse complement strand
TTTTAATGTTCTTCATTAACTGTTAATTTTATTAAATCTTCACAAATCCTATTACAGACTAATTGCAATGTGTAACCAGTTTGCAGTTAATGCTGAGTAACAAGTAATGTTATCCTGAAAACATGCACCCCCAAATTAGTGTCAATTGAAACGCTGGTCTTGGTCTTGGTCTTGGTCTCGGAAAGTGCTGGTCTCGGTCTCGGACTGCTGGTCTTGGTCTCGGACCTCTTTTTCTTGGTCTTGATCTTGGTCTCGGGGTGTCTGGTCTTGGTCTTGGTCTTGGTCTCGGATGGTCTGGTCTTGACTACAACACTGGTAAATAGTGCATGGACTTGTCAGATCAAAGTGTGTAAAAATTGTATATGTATTTGTAATGTTGCAGTGATATTGTTTTAAAAAATTCTATTTGAGTAATTTAAAGGCAGTGTATACTATTGTTAAATAGTGAAAATGAATGTTTCTCATGTTGTGTTACTTAGTTGACAAATATACATAATCCCCTGGAAATTGCCCCCTGTCTGATATGCCTCAGCTTTTGAGATTAAATGTGAGCATTTTGCATAGGTTATATACATAGTGACATCAACATGCTGATTATTTGTGTAATCATGTATATTGATTCTTTTTTATGCTGATGAGGCTACTAATTAAAGATGATGGCCTTCTCTCCACATCATTATATCCAATGTACTGAAAAGTTGCATGACAGTAAATTTTAGGTTGTTTGCAATATAGTAAACTGCCTTTAGAATTCATAAAGAATAAGGAATTATTACTTGAAGAGGTCTTGTCTAAAATATGGGGCATATCCCCCTTACCACTGTCTTTTGAAGATAGGAGATGCTTTCTTCTTTGTGGGGTGGTGTCTTCTTTCTGAGACAGCTTCAAAGGAACATAGTGGCATTTTTTGTTTGTTGGAAGTCTTTCCAAACCATCAAAATTATTTTACGAGAAATATGAAACCGAATTACGATGCTAGTGTGAAATAACACTCCACCCCTATAGGGAGGCGAACAAATGTTAAATTTTATGTTCCAGCCCCTCTGCCGTGGGTGCGCCTGTATTTGATAATTTTCTCCCTGCCTTGGAGAAGAAAGAAGAAAGAATATTCATTGATTTGACAGAAAGACCCCATCAACTCAAAATGTATGTGTTATAGTGAATGTTGCAATACGTTTGAGTAGGGAGGGTATTTGCATTACATTTATTTACTAAATCATGCTGTACTGCATTCAGGCAGAAATATCAAATTATGAGCAAAGTAGAATCATGTATATCCAAATTCAGACAGTGATTGTCAAAACATGTTTATTTTTGCCAATTTTCTACATATTCAAATAATTCAATTCAATTTTAGTGAACTTTTTTTTTGCATGTTTTATATTTCATATCAAATGTGATTGTTACAAACATTCCAGTGACTTGCCCTCCTATTATGTCTGAAATTTGCATAAATTAGCATGTAAAAATTCCTGAATAGATAAATTTCTGTCTCACTCATATTTTGTGATATTTATTTTTGCTATTTTTGCAATTATTATTTTTGATGGTTATGGACTTATGGAATATTCAGTCATACCACATAGTTCATGAACTTGTTTATTAGTGCAAAGCAGTGCATGTGATTTTTGTTCTTCAAAAATATGCATTAGGGTATCAGATGAGTGTGATAGTGTGAAATGTGCTATTATTTGTAAAATATAAATCATTTCACTTCTTTAAAGGTGTATTTCTATGGTATACCGTGGTTTGGTTGTGATATGAAAGGCTGCCAGAATCTAAAATCCTTGATTCACATTTATTATTTCCAATTTATGATAATGGTGCATATCAAAGCATGTGATTTTTTTTCTTCCCTGATATGCAATTGTGTATCAAATGATTGTGATATTGTGAAATGTATTATTATTTGTAGAAAATATATCTTCTTACTTCATCAAAGGTGTATTTTTCAATATTCCATGGTTTTGACATAAATGGCTGACAGAATGTAAAAAACCTTGATTCAATTTCCAGATTGTGATGATGATGATGCATGTGATCTTTTTTCTCCAATATATGAATTTGTGTGTAATATAATTGTGATATTGTGAAATTGACAAATGTGTTTGAAATATATCATATCACTTCTTCAGTATTCCATGGTTTTGATATGAAAAGCTGACAAAATCTAAACACCTTGATTCACATAAATAGTTTCCTTGATATGATGGTGCATAGCAGTACATGTGATTTTATTTCCACAAAGGTCTTTTTGTATCAAAATTATAAAATATGAAACTATTTTGTTAAAATGGTAATTAATTTCTCTTCATATGCATTTGTTCTATAAAACATGATTTTGACCCACAGGCTGACAGAATCTAAACACCTTGATTCATATAAGTATATTCGATTTATGCAAATATATGTTTACTTTGTGTGTGATGAATGTTGTAATAGTTTTATCATATACTGAACTCAAGGAGTAACTGAATAGGTGAATATTCTACTTTATAAGCTACGAGAGGAGATTATTTATAAAAAATAAAGATAGTCTTCAACACCTTGACTAACTTTCAAATAATTGTTGTATTATAGGCAAATCTAATTTATCTGTATGTGTGTGTGATGAACTTTGGGTGTTATTCAACAGTCTTTCAGGTTTCTGACAGAGTAATCAATTTATTGATTAAAATACTCAAATTTCTATATGTTTGTACTGTATCAGATATTTTTATATTTTTCTTGCTCTGTGTTTGTGTTGACCACTATACCATGTATCATTAATGATCTTTGAGTCATTAACTCATGTTTCTGAAGCTGGTATTTCATTGTGTATGATAAATCATGTTTTACTACACTGCATTTTGGTCAAACACTGTTATAATGTCTTTCTTTTGTAATTTAGTGGTGGCATGTGCAAGGGGGTGGCCGTGGGAGGGGGGGGGGTCGGAGTAATATATTGACTCTCTTTTAATTGTAAGTTGTAAGATTACCTACACCTGTGATCTGTAATTGATTCTGTTATTAACTACATGTATATAATTTATTGTACCGGTATCTGTTTACACATAGATAGAGCAGCCATATGTAGGGGAAATGTGTGGAGGAAAACTATTTCACAGAAATATGCAGCGAAAATCAGCAACCTGTAAGGAAAATAAATCTACTTTCAAATACTACTTAAAATGTTCAGAGAGGGCATCATGTTTAAATGTATAATTGTTAATGGTTTTTGCCATGATAAAGTGTAGAATTATTTTGATACTATTTTTGTGACAAAAGTGCAATGCCTGTACAAGCTGGCATAGCATGAGTGTTAACCAATGGGACGTACAGTAGGTTTTTACAGGTGAATAATCATGGGCACTTTATGGAATGTCTGTGGGTCAGGGGTGGGGCGAGGTGACTGGATGGTATGCCTCCAAATGCAGCTGGAATATATTCAACAATATCACTGTATGATATGTTCTGTCTTTAGTTGGATGGATAGTGTTGACAAATAAAGAAAGACTCTACAAAATAAATATTTAAGTCTTGGAATGACTTTGTTTCCCTCTTGTTATATATGTTACTAAAGTCAGTAACATTCACACAGACTGGTATGGAATTAAAAGCCACACATGCACACAAACACACATAAACCCACTTGCACACACACACACACACACACACACACACATAAACCCACATGCGCACACACACACACACACACACACACACACACGCATACGTGTAATCAACTTCGACTGAGGACCTACAATTTTTAATGTGAGTGTATCTGTGTGTAAGTTTGTGAGTGTGTGTTTGTAACGGTAATACCGAGGACACACACGGCAATTTTTACCTATTAAATGAGTACGAAATTTCTACAGTACAGTACACAATCTCCAAATGCGGACGTTCTCTATATACCCCCAGACCTTGCTTGCTGGTTGTCCCCCCTGGAAGGTACGTCCGTGGTTGTACAGTAAAATTAATCCAAAACGTCCACGGTTGGAGGAAATTACAAACACACACACCCACACACAGTCACACAGACACACATACACACACACATAAACCTGCATGCACACACATACACACACACATACACTTTTTTGTCATTTTTGTATATCTTCATTGTACGTGGTGGAGTATCCAGGTTATGGGGACAAAAACAATGCAAAGAGGGGGATGTTAGTTTGTAAAGGGGACAGGGCCACTCAGAGGGTGCTTTAGGTGGCAGTATTGCTGCAAACCGTGATTTGGGAAAAATTACAGTAAATCCATGTATTACCATGCCCTTCATGATTTTAGTAAAATTTGATGTACAGTGTGTCCCAGAAAAAGGAAACCGAGATTGATGAAGATATTTCTATATGTAAATTACAAATATGACAAAAAAAATCGTACATAGTTGGAAAGCATATTTTCTCTTCTTTAATTTGATACCAGTCACAGAGATTTCCATTCACGCATGACTGAGCAAAGACAATCAGAAGGGACACAGGTATAAAATTATTTGCACGAGCAAATTTGAAATTCAAACTGTCACGCTTGAATGGATTCAGAATATCTTCGACATTGAAGGACATCATTAGAAAGCCTATTTTCTCTTCTTTCGTATGATACCTCATTTATGAAAAATGAACGATGCATGAGTGAAAAAAAGGCATGCTTTAATTTTACTTGTTCTCCGCCATACGTTATTCATTTTTTACGCATGAGGTGTCATATAAAAGAAGAAATATTGAATATTTATGTCATGCTTTTATTTCTTAAAAATAATTACATTTACTACCCCGAAAATGCACTCAAACATGGAATTTGTGCGTGCAAATGAAATTTTGGTAGCATCAATATTGTTTTAATTCAATCATGCGTGAGCAATGAATAATATGTGTATCAAATGACAGAAGAGAAACACAGCTTTACAAACATACCTAATTCATCTAAGATATTGTTTATTATGATCGAATATTTTTGCCATGAAATCCGGTTTCCTTTTTTTCTGGGACACACTGTAGATGTCTTATGATCAGATGATTGCTAAGGTAATAGCCCCACCTAGCAACCAAACAAGTTTGCTTATCCCGTACTTTTGATAAAGTACAATAGTTATTAGATCTTTAAGGAATTCAATGAAATATAATACTTCCCATTCAATACAAAACTTTTTTTTGCTTGGTCATTTGGATATATACTTTCTGGAACAAACCCTTTTAAAACTGGATTTTGCTGCACCACTTGGAGAGGAGCTCATCACACAGAAAAGAAAGAATGAAACAAAGTCGAAAAAAGGGGGAATAAATGAATGAATGTGAGAATGGATTAATTGATACATCTATAAGAATATATATGAATGAATGCATGACATGAATGCATGACATGAATGCATGACATGAATGAATGAATGAAAATGAATAAAATATGTATAAAGGAAAGAATGAATATATGAATAGATGTATGAAAGAAAGAAGGAAGGAATGAATGTATCAATGAATGACTAGTGCATGAAGGAATGAATAAATGGATAAGTGAAAGAATGAATGAATGAATGAATGAATGAATAAATGATTGAAGGAATGAATGAATGCATGAATGAATGCAAGTGTGAAAGAATGAATCAATGAAAGACAATGATGAATGAATGAATGAATGAATGAATACAAGTGTGAAAGAATGAATGAATAACTGAAATGAATAAATAAAATTTAGTGTACAAGAATGAATGAATGAATGAATGAATGAATGAATGAATGAATGAATAAAAGAATAAATGAATTAATCAATTAATGAAAGAGAATGAATACTGAATAAATAAATGAAATGAATAAATGAAAGAATGAAAGAATGAAAGAATGAATGAATGAAAGAAAGAATGAATGAATGAATGAATGAATGAATGAATGAATGAATGCATGCATGCATGCATGCATGCATGAATGCATGAATGAATGAATGAATGCATGAATGAATGAATGAATGAATGAATGAATATGTGTAACTTGGGGTAGCTTGCTCCTGTGTAACAGCACTCCAGCAACACTCAGCCTCTCCTTATCTCCTGTAGATTTCGCGTTGTTGTGGTCTATCGAAGCGTGGGAACCTTGCGCTGGGTTCCCGCGGGAAAGTTTGCATTGCATTGGTGCATACATGCGCTCATTGTGCTATGCTAGTTATGCTGCTGCATGCATGAAGTACACGTGCGTTAAGCGTTCACGTTGTTTCGAATACATTTTTCGTGCATTGCTGGATCCACGTTTGTTGTGACATCTCTAGCATTCTACAGTTTGATAAGTCATGTAAGTAGTAGTGGTGTTGTGAAGCAAACAAGTCCGACGTGTTTACTCTCTCATTTTAATGATTTGAATATGAATTGAAGCTTAGTAAATAATCAGAAAAGCAAACCAGATGAAAACTGGGATTGTGGCTTTGGTCCCCATGGTCCCACACGTTGCAAGTGATGTGATTAAATCTCCAAGTTAAAATTCAACTGAATATTCCTTATCTCGACTCTGCAAACTATGTTTTTGTTTAACAATAACGTTAAATCTGTTAAATGATCAACAGTATTAAATGTGCTAAGCAATTTCAGCACAAAAAAGTGGTGTGCACGTGTGGCTGTGCAAGCGAGAATATGAATTTTGAGAAAGACGAGCGAGCATGATCATGACTGAGCTGAGCGAAGTGAATATTTTTATTTTATTAATTTAGTAACATTAGTTACAAAAGTTACAACACATGACTGAAAGCACAGACGGTGACCAGGTGACATGAAGAGAAGGAAGGTCATGGACTGTAAGTGCAGATTTAAAAAACTAGAAACGAAAAGGAGAAAATTGAAGAGAGATGTGAAACGTACGCATGGCATGCGGAAAAAGTAACAACTAGATCTAACTTTAGCTGACTAGTAATATTAAACAGATGTAAGAAGATGACTTTGGCAAGGTCTTATGTCATCAACAAAAAAAACCAAAATAGACGATATAGACAAATTTGAAGAAAGAAAATGCAAGCTAAATGGGAATTAGAAGGAAATTTAAGATTTAAAAAAAAACAAGACAAGTTCAGTTTAAAAAACCCAACAAAAAGAAAAGTATACGTAACGCTAGGATGAAAAGGAGAAGAAAACAATTTAAGATATGAAAAGGGGGAAAGTGAAGTAAATGATGAAAATTAAGAAAGATCACTGCAATGCAAAGTG
The DNA here is from genome assembly GCA_001188425.1 of Eucidaris tribuloides. NCBI lineage: Eukaryota > Metazoa > Echinodermata > Echinoidea > Cidaroida > Cidaridae > Eucidaris > Eucidaris tribuloides. The sequence goes on along the minus strand of JZLH01S0027874.1, from coordinate 30,742 downwards.
AATTAAAGAAGAATCTAAGTTTGAAAATGAGGGGTTCTCTCATATAGACTCTATCTATACTTCAAAGGTGTAGACTGTATGTGAGAATTGTATCTGGAGTTTGTGTGTAACTACAGTACTGTATGGTATTCAGAACTGTGAAAATGTTACAAGGGTACTGGTATTTTTTGAGGGACTGACATAAATTGGAAATCTACAGTCCTTCATGTACAACTACACACACACACCAAATTGCAGTCGACATGGTTGTAGAAGTGCGCAAACTTCATCAAATTCAAGTTGCAGATATGCTTTTATCAGAATCGGGTTCAAAATTAATCCTATTAGGGGATGGGACAATGAGGGAGGGGCACCACTATGAGGCATTTGATCTTCACACTGGGGTGGGGAATGTGTGGTCATACATGTAGGAGTCGGGAGGAAGCAGGGGTACAGCAGAGGAAACGTTAGGAGCGATGAAAGTGGTAATAAAGGATGTTTCAACCCATTCGGGAAAGAAGACTGGAAAGAAAATGAAGTGATATCAAAAATTAAAAAATACTATACTATCCTCAGAAGTTTAACAAATTACTACAGAGTTTACAGGACTGACTGTAAGGAGTAATTGATAATATCGAGAAAAATCTTCATATCGATATGGAATGTAAAGTCATATTGATATATTGGTTTTAATCAGAATATTGGTCGATATCGATAAATTTTTGATATATTGCTTGGTAGCAATCTATTTTGTACTAACACATGGTTATGATTATGTTGTCACATACACACCCGATTTCTTACATTTTCAAAACAATATAAACTCACAAAATAGTCGCAAAGAGTGCATTCCCTCAACTTTGCTACTTACTCTTCTGAGCGCGTGTTTTTACTGGCATGTCGTATTCCCGATTCCCCGTACCCGTAGACGTGCTGATATCATGACTGAACAATAAGTAAACATGAAAGACAGCTATTTGGGAAACAGAGAAAAAGTATTGATATACTGATATATAGGCCTATCATTATTCAACTGGAAATTAGTATTATTCATTTTTCCCTCGACTTCGTCTCAGGAAAAAAATAATCATTTTCAAGACAACCTCGGGCTGGTAATTTGATGCAACGACCTCCGCCCAGTCATTATTTGTATAATATGACATGCCTTTAATATCGATATCCGATGTGGGCTATATTGATACTCTTTAGGACTGAGGTCTCGGAAACAGTCATGCAGGGGTGGAATAAGTATACTGTTCCAAACAACAAGCAACACAAACAATTTCTTTTGCGGGCTACATTTTATTGTGGGATTGGCAGAGCAAGCATGACAGAGAATGAGGGCTTGGGAAAAATGATTTTTTTGGGGGGAGGGGTCAGATGGGGCTCAGTCATTAGGCTTGTCTTCCAAATTAAAGAGGGTGGTGCTGAATGATGACTCAGGACAATATTCAAGGTGATACAAGATTGTGGGTGGGAAAAGTTAAAAAAAAAACAGTTCATTTTCATAAAGAGGTAGAGGGGGAAAATTTGTTCCTTTGGCACATTTTGAAGTCATTAATAATTATGTATCTAAATCCAGCAAAAATCAAACTGGAAAGTGGTTAAAAGAGCTTAATGTTGAAAAAAGGGCACAATTCATGGCAATGGCCTCTAGCCAGAAACAGTCAAAGAATTTAGAATGCACATAGAGTTTGGAAAATATGGGAGGAAAGGGAATATCGGTTATGAGACAAAAGGAAGACAAAATTGGGATAAACATTTAAAACATACAAAAGACAGTGTAAAACAGATTTATGTATTAATGGACTGCAAAATGAATTGGACAAGCAAAAGGCAAATGTGATACAACTCATACAAGTAAATTGAGTATTTGGCAAAGAAAATGATAATGGAATTCTGACTAACGGAGGACAAGGAAAGAGCGAATGAACTGAAAAATCAAGTGATTACATTGATTGGTAATTAAAGAAAAGGCAAGGGTATTTCATGAAGAAGATAAGGTAATAGTCAACATTTTGTATGTGCCAAAGGCAAAGTTGAGAACTTGAGGTGAGTATGAAGAGAAACAAGAATGAGACAAAACAAAAGAGAAAAACAGGAATTTGATGTCAGCTACAATAACTTCATTGGAAAAATAAGTCACTCAGCAATGAATGTCATGTGTCTGTTTCTAGCAGAACTCAAACTCATATGTACTGTATTGATGTAGGTGAGTGAACCAAACAATTCTTTTTTTACAAAAGATAAAATTTCAAGTGACTTAATTAGCAAGAGGATTTAAAGGACATTACAGCAAAACACAGCTCTTATAAAATCAGGTTAATGTCAATGGAAAAAAGAAATGTGTAGTACACAGGCTATGTCATAGATGCTGTAGATGGAGATGGGCTGGATCAACCATGCCAAGTGGAATATGAGTGGTTACTTGAGGATAAAGATGACAGCAATCGGTACTATAAATATGATATCTGGGAGTTCCCATTGTTGGAGGATTATTGGAACAGTGATGTTTGAGGTATTGAAAAAATGTAAAATTTGATACATTTGTTAACGGGAGTAGCACTCACTGCAGGCCTACAGCATCGAAATCAGGAAGATGCCAGTCCAGTATGTGTTTACAGACCAGTTATAGAAACATACCATGACCATTACCTTTTGCCATGAGTATGCTATTTATGAGAGAGATCAATCACAGCTTTGTGCATGTGAAGGGGTGAGAAGATCGTTTTGGGATAGAGCTTCAAAAAAATTCTATCGTGGATAAACAGATCAAAGCTGCAGTGAATGATGCTCAAAATGTTCTTGGTGATGTTCGTTGTAACCTATCGAACTGCCGTGGAAAAGATGATATCACTGCCTGCACCACTCTACTATGTCTACACCTGGAATATGCTTCAGCGGCGTGGGACCCCCACGCAGACTGTAACGTTAAGGTCCTTTTATTAGTTCAAAGACAAGCAATATCTCCTCATTTATTGAAAATCAAGATGATAAACCTATAAATTTGTTGTTTTTACTTGCCCTTAAGACACTTAAAAAATTGAGTATCAATCATAAAAAGTATTGAAATCATTATTCCTAAAGTTTGTATCATCATAACTATTCAAAGTACTGCAGTAATAGTTGTACATTTTGGAGAATAATAACTTGGTGCTGTTAATCTGTCCTTTGTGTATGCTGTGTCTGTAGAAAGAAAGGGAAAGAGAAGTGCAGGTCTGAGAAGGAGAACCAGCAGCCATGACGGACAAGGTACTGGTGATTGGTAGTGGTGGACGGGAGCACTGTCTGGCCTGGAAGTTATCCGAGTCTCCCTGCGTCTCTCAGGTGATGGTTGCCCCCGGCAATGCAGGATCTGCAAACAACGACAAAATCACAAACATGGGTACGTTATTATTTACAGGGCTTTGTAATGTTGTTGATTACAGTTTTCCTTGAAGAGTTGTTGACATGTCTTTGCCATTTATTCTTCAAAGTAGTATTTGAACATTGTATCAATCACTATTTGTTTTGTAGTCTCACTAAAACAACTGAACAGGGGGAAAATTACAAAGGGGTACAGGGTGATTTTGCCCCCCAAATGGGAAAAGAGCCCCCAAAATTTGCAACAGAGCCACCTTAAATTGTCATAGGGTTCAATGCAAAAGAGTATCTGGAATGCACTAAAACAGGAAAAGTAACCCCCGAAAGAAAATTTTATTTTTTTCCCTGACTGAAATACAAAACTAGCTTGTTTGAAATAGGCTATGTTTCACTTGATAGTCATACATTGAAAGTGAAAATCAGTCCTATAATCCATAGAAAAATCCTTGATTTCCAACTTTTTCGCAATTTGAAAATTTTTGTGTGGACAACCTTGTGCAAACCCTGAAAAATTGTAATACCTCTGAGGGTTTATGTTTTGAGGGTTTGTTTATCACGGAATCAGTCTCTTTGTGTTCCCGTTCTATGATAACATGACACTCTCCTCTGATATTTCTCAGGGCTTGCCCTTAACAGTGGCCCGGGCGCCAATGGCAACCAGAAATTTCATTTGGCCACCAAAAAATCAGATTCTACAACACACACACCTATGGTAGAAGTCCATCAGATGTGTCAATTTGGCCACCTGAAAGAAAAGCACAAGGGAGATCAAACCAGGATCTATATATTGTAATCAAAAGATTTAACTGGATAGAGTATGGAATTGTAAAGTCAAAGGGTCAAATGTTGCTGGAATTATGCCTGCCCTGGACAGTCTTACTACTTTAACACTCATATCATGGAATGATTCATTTATTTTCTGAGATTGGTATCGTAATGACTGATTCGTGTACTTACTGAAATTTGTTTTCCAAATACCTTCCTTAAACATTTCCAACAGGTAAAGATGTCCCCGTGGGGAACTATCCCATGTTGGCATCCTGGTGTAGAGAGAACGAAATTAATCTGGTGGTCGTGGGCCCAGAAGCTCCGCTGGCTGCCGGTATCACAGACATCCTCACTGAAGCGGGAATATCGTGCTTTGGACCGACTAAGGCAGGGGCTGAGATTGAGGCCAGTAAATCTTTTGCCAAGAGCTTCATGGATAAACACAAGATCCCGACGGCGAGGTGGCAGAGTTTTACGGACGCGGAAGCGGCCTGCAAACACATCAACACGTGAGTGATGGGTGTTGAAACTGCCAAAGTAGGCAGAACATTTTTCATTTACATGATAATGTTACTTAAAACCAAAAATTTTTTCAAGAAACATTACTGTCAGTCTAGTTAAAGTAATCTACGTAACATAATTTTGCATCTGGTCAGTTTTAAATCAACAATGCACTCTTGGTGGAAAAATATATCCTGAATCATCAGAGGAAGTACAAGAAATACCTTATTGTAGACTAGGCAAGAATAGCTGTTCAGCAGAATGACTGGTGTCAAATGACCTATCCTTTGAAGTGATGATGAAATAAGATGAGGAGGAGGATGAGTATCATGATGATAAAGATGATGAGGATAATGATGGTGGTGATGATGATGGTGGTGGTGGTGGTGGTGATGATGTTTATGCTTGATGATATTGATGATGATAGTGATGCTTGTGATGAGGATGATGCTGATGATGATGATGATGCCGATGATGGTAATGGTAATGATGTTGATGATGAAAATAGCGATGATGATAGTGATGCTTGTGATAATGATGATGATGATGATAACAGTAATAATGTTAATGATTTCTGCATTCCTGTCATTTATTCCCAGTGCACCATACAAGGCCTATGTAGTCAAGGCGAGTGGCCTGGCAGCTGGAAAAGGTGTCGTCGTAGCAACGAGCACAGAAGAAGCATGCCAGGCAGTCAGAAATATTTTACAGGTATTGCAGTTATTGTTTTTGGAGGGGTTGGTGACACATTACAGAATTCAAAACACTGAAGTAACTACTATGTATGCATTTTTATGAGAACCTAAATGTAATGAAGTGTCCATTTGTAAATCTCTTGAGCCAAAGCGTCAATTGAATATCCTTTGTCTTCCTGCTTTGTCCATGGTCTTTCACTATTTTCTCAAAACTATTGAATGCATTATAAACATGGACAGGAATCATTAGTAGGGGATGGGATATAAAGGTGTTCAAATGCAGGACATGGTGCTGGGGAAGGGGGAAGGGATGTTAGCAAGGGGCAGTGTTCCTCGGGGGAAATTAAGGATTGTTTTTTAAAACATCTCCAGTTCTCGGATGGTTACCTTGAATGATTTGATAAAAATTATCCTCTTAACTGTTTAATATGCAGTGACACTGATGTATCTGAGTGATGTACCACTTTTAGAATAGAGTCCACAACTTCCAAGTCCTGGACATTCCTTTTGCATGGGGACTTAATGCCAAGTCCAAGTCCAAATCCATGAAAAATTGGACTCAAGTCTGGACTTGATACAACACTGACAGGTAGTGCTGTCGACGAAGACAAATCTCTTTGTTGACATGTCGAGTCATATTTTATTCTGACGTCGACAGAACAATGGCGGTAATATTTAGCTCCGTATGATGCTAAAATATATGTAGGGTGTTTGCTTTTACATTCAGATATGAATTACGGTGATATTCGACTCTGTGTAACATTAAAATAAATGTTGGGTGTTTCTTCTGATAAATGCAAACTTCTGACGTTTCTGTTTTGCTTACAAACGGAGGGGAATGTTACTGCGATTTACTGCTCTTGCTAAAGACAAATTCCTGTCATTCACTCCTTCCGCTAAACTCAAACTCCCGATGTTTATTTATATTTTTACATTATAATGTCTTCAACACAGAATCTTTGTTGACATATATTTTCTTGAAATTGCTGTTTTGTTGACTATTCTTCCGACAAAGTGCATGTCAACGACGGCACTACTAACAAGTACATATGTTTGCATTTATAATTGTGCATTAAGTGTTGATATATTTTCCTTTTATGACAGGATAAATTATTTGGCACTGCCGGTGAGACCGTTGTGATTGAAGAACTTCTTGAAGGCGAGGAAATATCTGTGAGTTTATCATAAAGTAGATAGAGACTACTAAATAAACAAAGGTCCTATTCTGCCATTATTTTATTTTAGATAGCGAATAAAAAATGATTTTAAAAAAAATTGAGAAGAATACTTCGGCAAACAAAAAATAAAGAACAAAAATTGTAAAATAAGATGTGTATTTGTTACATTACAGCTTTATTATTCCTAATTATTCATTTCCTTACTAAAAGTAACTAAAATAAGAACAAAATAATACCAGAATCAAGTAGTTTGAGGTTTCTGCTGTGAAAATTGCACCATTAAAACTTTCCTCTTTGTTGTACAATTACCAGAAACTGCTGTGACAGCCAAATTTGTTGTGTCTATCAAGGTAATAATTTAATTCAACACTGGTAAATGAATACTTGTTTTTCCTCAAGTAAACAGATTCACAACAAATCCTTCCAGCCTGGATAGGATATACTATCAAGACAGTGTGTATATCAGTATGTGTATATGTTTCATCTCATTTCATCACA
>JZLH01S0027874.1:2123-22698 GCA_001188425.1 Eucidaris tribuloides | reverse complement strand
GCCCTTTAAACTTGACTTTTCTGTGATCAACATCTTTCTCCAATTCCCAGGTGTTGGCATTCTGCGATGGCACCAACTTTGAAGCCATGCCCCCGGCCCAGGACCACAAGAGGGTCCATGACGGGGACCAGGGTCCCAACACTGGTGGGATGGGGGCCTACTCCCCCTGTCCACAGGTAAGCAACAAGGTTTTCTTTATCGTCCCCCTCTCTTCTGTGAGTGATCCTCCTGGCACCAATTACCCCTTGACGCGGACAGTCACTTACAATCTCTTCTTCTTTGTAACAACCAAGTCACAACTAAAATAACAGGACAAAATGAAAACACTTTAAATTTTAATGTAATTTATTATATGGGTTTATTCCCCTTCAACTTATAATTTGATACAGTAAAGCTTTCACAACTTTTAATGTAAGTTTAAATAAATGCTATTGCTTACACTACTGGATGCAAGCACAAATTATTTGAACGTCTGGATCCCGAATTCAGAAAAATCAGGCTCGCGACGATTCTCCTAAATAAACTCCTCAAAAAAAGTTTGGAAATCTGAGTTTGATCAGTTATATCTCCGGTTTCGTAGTAATAATCAATGCAAGCTTGGTATCATCGGAAAGATTATTTAATTTTCTTTAAGATGATACCCTATTTGTTATGATTATGCCATCAGGGAAAGGGCTAGGTCTTAAAGTATGGTGTAAAGTGTAAATTGAAAAGCTGCAAAATGACCAAAGTTCGGTAAGTCACCCAATTTTTGTTGTTGATGAGTGAGTTTTCCAATGTCTCTTTGGTTGATATGCATTCTAATGTGAACATTGACATGGATTGAAAGAAAAACCTGGACAAGTAAGCAAACGACAACAACACAAAGTGAAAAAAAAAACTAACAAGTATCGGCATTAAGAAACTGGACATAAGACAGTTAATTTCACGGAACTTTCACCACATAGTGATAAAAAAGTGGCAGGAGCTTGATTGGCATGGATTTTCTCAGAGCGAGGGTATAAAGAGAATGGACTGGCCTGCATACAACCCAAACCTCAACCCCACTGAACATTTGTGGGATCAAATCGGCCGGGCTGTTCGGAAGAGAATCACAAATGCAACGACATTGGCAGGTTTGCGTCAATTACTGATTAACGAGTCGAATGCCATCCCACAGCAACGAATCGCAAAGCTCATCAACAGCATTGGGAAGCGGTACCAGGTGGTGGTGCAGGAACTAGGGTCATCCACCCGATACTGAACTCTGATCATGTCATTAAATCAATGAACATTGATGAAATCAATGATCCATGTGAAGATAAACATGAAAATCCATGCAAATCAAGCCCATGCCACTGTTTTTCTTATTACTTCGTTGTGTTAATGTGGTGAAAGGTCCGTGCGATTAAATGCCTTATGTCCAGTTTCTAAATGTCCATACATGGGCGTTTATTTGGTAGTTTCACTTTGTGTTGTTGTTGTTTGCTTATTTGTACAGGGGTTTCTTTCAATCCATGTCAATGTTCACATAAGAGTGCGTATCAACCAAAGAGACATTGGAAAACTCATTCATCAACAACAACAAAAAATTGGGTGACTTACCGAACTTTGGTCATTTTGCAGCTTTTCAATTTACACTTTACACCATATTTTTAAAGACTGCCTTTTCCCTGTTAGCATAATCATAACAAGTAGGGTATCATTTTGAAGAAAATTAAATAATCTTTCCGATGATACCAAGCTTGCATTGATTATTACTACGAAACAGGAGATACAATCGATCAAACTCAGATTTCCAAACTTTTTTTGAGGAGTTTATTTTATCTCGCTAATCCAATGACAAGCAATTCAATGGCAAGGTTCCACAGTTGAATGGCATAGTATGGCAAATATCCCAGATAATAATGGTGTTGATCAATTAATCCAGCGGCATAAATTCACTTTATATGATGACAGGTCTCACAGGTTATTCTGAATTGGAGCAAAGATGGTATGAAATCCAGTAGCATAAGAGTCCACAGGTCTTTCCAGCCAAGATCTAAATAAGCTCTGAACTCATGTCCAAAACAGCTTGTATTTATGGTTTAATCATTTCTTTATTGAAACAAAAAGAAAAGAATACATACAAGCCACGTCCATTGTTCCAATTCCGGACTAGTGGCAGGCTATAACAAAATGCAATACATACGATATACAGTGAGAACATATTACAAAATAGTATACAGAACATAGATACTTACAAACATGCAGAGACACATACCAGTACATGTAGATATATAGACTTACAACATATAAACATACATAAAGGAATATATTATATTAGTAACAGTTATGCAATGACACAAGCATAATACAAATTAATAACATGTTATTAAAAATATGATACTAGAATTGAATGAATGCTGTGTCATTGCAACACTATGTGAAATTAAATCCTTAAATGGCGTCATTGCAGGGTCATGAGTTTTCCATATCCATAAATCTGTACATCCAGAAAAATCTAATTTCTATTACAAGAGAACATTGGAAGCTTCTGTGCTACTCATGACAACATACTACAAACCATTACAGAGGGTCAATGACATCAATGACATTCCACGGAACAATGGGTCTTGACCATATTGAAAACTATTGTTTGCCTGGAGCCAGACCCTTCTGAAACTTACTGGCACATTCTACATTCCACAGCTGGCACAAAAATTTTTGTCTTGTAAATAGCACAGCTGTATACATTGATTGATTCATTCATTCACATAGCTAGCTTGCAAAATTATTTAATGTACATATACAACCCACTACTGGCTACAGTGTATGTAAAAGACAAGGCTGAAACATATTCTATCTCTAGAGAAACACCAGATATCACTCCCTGGCTCTGAGTCTCAGATTTAGCAAATTCTCCCTTCACAGCCCATTCTCCGAGTTTAGTGATATTCTTCAATTTCAAAGCCTGGGAAGAGGTCATACACTGAACCCTAATACCACCTTGGTTCGTTTTTGTTCTTCTTCTTCGTGAATACTGTCCAACACCCCAATGCAGGGGCCAACCGGACAAGGGGGTGCGCAGATGTTAGTAGCACTGCGAGAGAAGTTGGAAGTTAATTGCTTTGCTCCTGGATGCTGTGAAGAACCACTGCCAACACTCTATACATAGCCTTGCCCACGGTCATTAAGCCCCTTAGCTATTTTGAAAGAATTTACCTTAGCAAGTGTGACATCTGCTGACATAAGCACAGCAATTTTAGGATTGAATTTAACTTGAGTTTCAGAAGTTAACTGTTCACTGTGTTCAGTGTTCATATTTAGCTTTGCCTTTATTTATTTCTTTATTTTTTGGCCATTTTTCATTAGGTGTGATCATTTTCAGTGTGACTGCTACTAGAAGTACATTTACCCCCATTTGATCTTTTCAAACTATTTCCAGTGTTTCCACTTTCAACAGGATTACTGTTGTTATTAAGGCTACGATCCCAAATAAAGCAGCGACCGCCTGATTTATAGCCTGCTCAGTAGCCGCTGGAATTTAGGCATCGCCCAGCGATTCATGGAGAAGTTAAGCGGGCTGTAAAGCCCCAACAATGCTCGGGCAGCACCCTATCGATTTCCTGTCGGTCACTGATCGATTTCAGGTCAAAATTTGGCAAAATCCAGGAGCACTAATCACCTACCGAAATCGAGCAGGCACCGCCAGAATTTTAACTGGGCGCTAAAACTTCAGCGGCGACTCGCTCGGTGACCGGGCGAAATTGGCTAAAAACTTGCCACCTGGCCGCCAAGCAGGCCACTTTTGGCATATGGGACCACAGCTTAACTTGACTTGTTCAGCGTGACCGAGACAGTGAAGATTCACATTCTTGAACCCGACTAATCAACTTCTGTAGAGTTGAGTGGTCCTTCTTTTGTCTTACCTTTTGCTGAACCTGACTATCCAATTGTCATTGGGATAAGAGTTTCCATGACATGGATTCTTCAGAGTTATCTGAATCCTCAATGTCTGAGGCTGAGGCCGAGGGTGTCGCTGCAGCCATATTGGTATTGACCTTATTCATTTAACCACACATGTACTGAAAAAAAAATAAATAGTATATATATATATATATATATATATATATATATATAATATCACAGAGAAATAAAGAGTTGACCTCACAAAACCACAACTTTGCTTCAAAGTCAGTAATTGACAAGTCCTGGGTCTAAAAAAAACTGTGGCTAGAGCAGTAGGAAAACACGGAGTCTACACCGCTCCCCCTGAGCAAACTACTGCAAATCTTAGTACACATATATTACGATAAGTCACATGATTAAAAATTCCTGTACATGAAATTTCACAGCACATTTACTGAGATACGAAACATGACTACATTCCTGTATTACTAAGTCTGTGCTATGAACAAAAATACTAAGACCATTTGATAAACAATAAATCATCTGCTGAACTAACTGTTCATACATGTAACAATATTATGCAAATATGCTTTACCTTCGATGGCATACAAGTTATTTTACATGTCCAATGAAAGTGAGGTGTTCCAATGAACCACCACCTGGACTGACTGTCCATGCATATAACATTATCCAAATAAATTTTACCTTTAATGGCATACAAGTCATTTTACACATGCAAAGAGAGTGGTGTGCTCTACTCTGTTTATCGAGGAGAAGAACAAAACAAAGAATTTAGGTTGCGCAGATGCATTTTCTTTACATTATACATGTCAATGTGACACTATCCTTGAGGTGTTTACACTCCTCAGTAACAGTAAGGTAAAAAATGGGTTGTACTTGACCGACCGATGCAATGCAATGGGGCTGACCCATTTCTTTTTTCTTTTTTTTCACAACTAAAAACACAGCAAAACTTGCACTGAAAAGAATGCAGAAAAAGATGATAGCGTGTCTGACATTGACACACAGAAGAATTCTGTGTTCTCACAGCAGCTGTCTCCGACGTCTGCTTTCATATTCAATACGAACGTTGTACTGCAGGGATGCAACTGTAAAGTGACACATATTTACAAATAAATCCCAGTATTGTCAATCTAATAAAAATAATGATAATAAAACATCTGATTGACCAACCCTATTTTTTAAAACCGGCTTTTGATTTTGAAGTACAACCAAACAATTTTTTTTTATTTTTGGCCTAGTGTGATGAATGAAATTACAGTGAGACTTGAATTTTCTTTCCAGGTATCCAAAGATATCCTGCATCAAGTGAATGAAGAAGTCTTGAGGAGAGCTGTAGATGGAATGAAAGAAGATGGCAGACCATATAAGGGTGAGGAAACATTCTTTAAAGCTCAACTTAGCGTTTTGGTCATTCAGACAAATTTTGTGTTGATCTTTCACAAAGTATTCTATTGTTACCCCAGACATCAGAAAACAACATCAAAACTACCTATGAGAAATATTGGGGTTCCCCCTCCCCAACATTTTACATTTTGAGTAATTTCTCCAAAAATGGGAGAGTTTCAGAGCAAACAATTTTCAGGGCATTGATAGATCATATAGGTCTATCTAAAAACACAATTACAAATAATTTCATTTTTTACCATTTACCAAAACTATACTTGGGCTCTAACATAAGATGATTTGATTTCAGTATAACACATGTTCTCCATAGATTACAGTCCAAAGTATCTTGTGCTCTTGATTTGTATACCCTCAAAAATGAGTTTATCAACCATATAAGTTGACATCAATTATTAAATTGTAAAGATTGACTTCAATTTCCCCTGTTACATAGTCTTAGCAATGAAAAATAAGTGTTTGTGAAAATAAGGCTTGTTCAAATTCAGTTTGAATTAGGCATCATATGATGCTTTATGAATTGTGATTTCATATAACCAATAATTTAATTGAACAAAGAAATACAGAAGAAATTGGTCATAAAGAAAATTGTGTAACATTACTCTCTTTACTGTCTAATGAGAATACTTCATACTTGTATAAATGGTTGCCCTGATTCCAGCATGTATGAATACCATATTATAGTTATTTCTAATTTCATATATTTTACTGTCAAAAATGCTTTGACAAATCATACTTCATTGATTGTCTGGTAGAAGGGCCCTAGCATGTGTTCCTAGCAGAAGGGCCTTAACAGTTAATTTCAGAAATATTGCCTTATGTGATACTTGCATTTAGCAGATGACAGAAAAAAAAATATCACACTACTGTGATTTCATGTGAAAAAAGCCAATGATTTTCAAGTTAGAGACAATTTAGTGTTAAGGCCCTTCTGTCAGGAACATATGTTAGGACCCTTCTGCCGGACAACCAACTACTTCATCATAGTCATGAGACCCAAACAAAATTTTGATGTTGACTGTTCTTACCATTACAGGAGTGCTTTATGCCGGCCTGATGCTAACAAAAGATGGGCCCCGTGTCCTCGAGTTTAACTGCCGATTTGGTGACCCCGAAACCCAGGTCGTTCTGCCACTGCTGAAGAGTGACCTCTATGGTACTATGAAGGCATGCGTGGCCGGTGATCTACCTAGTGCCGTTCCTAGTTTCCATGACAGCCGGTATGCTGTGGGCATCGTGTTAGCGAGTGGTGGCTACCCCGGGTCGTATACCAAGGGCTACGAAATAACAGGTAACTGGGCTTCGTGGGGCTCAGTTTTATAGATTGTGTCGATAATTTACACACACACGTACATGACATGACTAAATCACCAGAAAAGCTAGAATCAGTTATAATCTAAATATTCACATAAATCTTCACCAATCACAAAAGTCTTGAAGCTGAAAAGTCAGGTTTCTTGGAAATAAAAATAAGTGCAGATAAAATTCAAACAATGCACTGACATAACCTCGCTAACTAAATTTGAATATTAGTCGACCATTAAACTAGTCGGACTGCGAGACCTGATTTGTGCATCAACTAGTGAAAACTGAATACCTGCTGACCAAAGCTTACTAGGTCAAAACTCATATCAGTGTGGTTGGATGATTGTCAAGCAATCTTTGCATGGTTGGACTCTACAAAATCAAAAAGTAATAGATGATAGCTCCATCCAGTGTCTGAAAGTAACGATGGGAGCCAATCCAATTTTGAGTCAGGATATCACCAAGTTGTGACCTTTTGCCACAAACCGAGCCGATCTAGACTGATGGTTGAAAAAGCACAGATCAGGGCCCTGTCTTGTAAAACTTTGTAATTGATTGCAACTCTCAAAAATTGATCGCAAGTTGATTTCAACCAATCAGAACCCAGTATTTTAAGACTTACAATCGATTTTTGGATTTGCAATTGATGCAAGTTTTATGAGATAGGGCTCAGAATAGCTAAGTACTGGAGTCAAAATACCGAACATTATTGCAGATAGAATTAAATGATACAAGAATGTTTTCATGAGGTCTCACAACCAATGCTAAATTTAAGGAATTTTTTGTTCAGCTTTAGTCAACAGCTTAACTTCAAATATTTTCATCTGGGGTACAAAGTTTATCAATCATTGTATTATTTAAATCGTAAATGTCTCATGAACACATGTTGATATGATTCTCTGTCAAAAGGTAGCTGAAACGTTTTACAGATAGAAAACTAATTTTACACAAAATTCATTCGTGCCTGTGTGATTACATAGACTTTATACAGTCCCAAGAACTGGGGTTGGCCTCAAATTTGAGAATTTCAAATGAACTTGTATCCCCATGTCTGTTGAAATATGACCTCCTCAGCAGTTTGATACCACTTATATGAAAATTAGTATGAAACATATTTGGTGAAGTTTACAGAATACAACCTTAGGGGCTAGTTGTCTCATACTGTCGGAAGAGTACTATTTCTGGCATAACATTATTCCTGTGCCCTACTCAATTTGAACTCTCACTTGAACCACTTTCTCATTCCCACAGGATTAGATCAGTTTAACAGCCAATCAGACACGATGGTTATCCACGCCGGCACGGCTCACAAAGACGGAAAAGTTGTGACTTCCGGGGGCCGTGTCCTAGCCATTGTCTCCACAGCAACAGACCTACAAACAGCCGTCAGACTTGCCAACGAGGGTGCTAAGACAGTTCGGTTTGAGGGCGCCTTTCACAGGACAGATATCGCTAAGAGGGCGTGTGACTTCCTCACTCAAAACAGGTGTGTTTAGATGTACTGCCCTGAAATAGCTTATCACTGCACAATGGGGAGAGTTCCCAACCATTTTGTTGGATCTGAAAGGACAATTCCAGGTTGATAGCAAGTGGCTTTCAATCAAATCAGAAAAATCAGCAAAACATGTCAGTGAAAGTTTAAGAAAAATTAGACAAATAGTTATAAAGTTATGAATGTATTAAACATTCTTATGATTATTACACATTGGCAACACTGTTATATGCGAGCAACTCTCCACTTGGTTATACACAAAATGTTGCTAAATTTTCATTTCCTCTTAATAAACAATTTCTTCATCTCTGTACTCAATGTATTTTTATACTAACACTGTTTTACAAGTTTTCCAGTGTGAACAATGTATGCTCATGCACAAATATTCAAGAAAATGAACATTTAGTGATATTTTGTCTACAAACCAGTAGAGGGTTGCTCCCAATGAATGTTACAATGTTGCCAATTCTGTAATGATTTCAGGAACTTTCAAAAATTCATATTTTATTTAAATTTGTCTGGTTTTTCTCAAATTTTCACCAACATTTTTGTTTTATTTTTCTGCTTATTTTCAAAGCAACTTGCTAATGCTATCAGTGTGGAAATCGTTTGTCAATTATTTTGTTATGTTGTATTCAACTTTCTTAAATTTATTGCTTTAATTGGTCTTAAACTGAAACTTAATGAGAGATAGGTCAACAGAACATTTTGTATTACTTCAATTCTAAATGGTATGGCATAAGCAGTGAAATATTAAAGGGAGTATTTATCAAGTTTGCAATTCAAAAAGTCTGATCTGCATGGCCCTACTTGCAATCAACATCTCTGTAATGAAAAAATGGAGTCCTGAGAAAACAAATGCACTTCAAAAGAATTATTAAGTGCTCACAAATAGTCAAAATTTCTGAGTGATAATCATAATCATACACATTTTCATCTATAAACTCATTTAGGTTTGAGTTTTGAAATAGAAATTATTATCAAGGTGACATTCATTCACAGAAATCTTGATAGTGACTGCATAATATTTTTTTCAAACTTTTGTATTCTTGGGTGTTTATTTATCCATTTGATACTCATTATAGAGCCCAAACAACACAGTTAAAATTGAGTGTCCATGGTATTGAAACAGTGTCTTTCAGTAGAGATAAAGTGTTGACAGATCTTGGGGGCAAACATAGAATACCTTTCTCGATTGTATGAATGGCAGGTCCACATGGTCATTTTGTGTTTTGAACTGAATATGAAAATACTTGAACATTCTCCATTTATGAACATTTCCCTCAACTTAGTTTTCTAAATATGTACGTATAACTTTAAAAAAATCAGTTGCATTGAATTTGTGTAATCAAGAGTATCACTTATGAGAAAATAAACTACAGTTAACCCTGCACAAGCCAAGTAATTGCCTAATTCAAAGAACCAATCCTGGCCCCTAGTCTTTTTTTTTGTTTTGGACCATTCATAAGTCAAATTGTGCTAAGTCGAAGCTTCTTCTTTAGTCCCCGGCGATTTGATGTATGCCAAGGTATGACTTCATAATTCTCCATCTTACAGCCTATGCATGATTTACAGCCATGAGAAACACAAAAGTGTTGAATAAATTTACCTAATTTCTTGTGACTGTCATTGAATTTATTGACATTGGGGCCAGTACAGTTAAAATGCAATCTATGAGACACTCATCGAGTGTAAACTTTCAGGTATTACATCGCAATGCAGGTGAATTAAAGAACAAAAACAAATATTTAACTGAGGTTATTTCTCACCAAATGTTCCTTATGAATCACAATTATGAAACAAAATCAATGAGTTGAAATGAATACAATTAATTATTTTCTTGTTTTGGAGCTTACCATGATTACAAATATGCCAGATTTACCAAACAAATATGTATTTAAAAATGCATTGCATAATTTATATTCAAACAAAAATCAATTTTGGTTCTATTGATTAATACCAATTTCAGTTGAAGTGACGTAAAATAAGATTGGGAAGAAAGTTGAATTACTCATTGAAATGTGTGGGGGGTTTTTCACTCAAATGGGAAACTTCTGACAAAATCCCCTCTATCAACAGGCTGGGATACTTATATCCACATTTATGTTCTGAAATGTTAGATGTCCATGCAACCTTTGCTATTTATGGAACACAAGGTAAATGTTACCTAATTGAATTTTCTACATTCCATGAAATTTAATATGTGGCCAATAATTATGCAGTCTTAGTCTAGTTGTTTTAGTTTTGTTGATCAGGAAAAGTATAAGAGGCTGAAGTCTGCTACCAGTGCAATGTAGGTGAAGAACAATTAGATCTCCCTAAAAAAAAGAAAATGTGGTATTTTTATTCAACTTGTTTTGTTTATGATGCTTTTCCAAAACTGGTTCATATTTTTCTGAAAAAGAAGAGCTTTGTGGCTATTTGTATTATTGCTAAGATCATAGGGACACATTTTGTCAAACGTCTGCGTAGCAAAATAGTAAATGGCCTTGCAAGTCTGGAAAAATTCTATGTGAAAACCACTGGAAAAAAATGTTAGTTTAATATTACTGAAATGCATTCATATAGCTGAAGTAAGCAGACATTTAAAGAAAATGCTTTTTGATTTGCATAATGTCAAAGCTTTATTACAATTTTGTAATGATTTTGTCATTTTCCTCATTGATGATACATTTGTACATGTTGAATATTGTGTAAGCAATCATGTTTGAGTCTTTTTCACAAAGCAAAAAATAATTTTTGTACTGGATTGTGAAAACAAGTCAATACTTGACCTGTAATGGAAAGCAATTAAATGATTGCAAAAATGGAAGAAGTGTGGCTATACTGTGTTTTATTTTTGTGTGTGACTTAAGCTTAATCCTCAAATTATTATTACTATAGATCTCTGTGAATCTGGCCAAAAATTACACTGATTAGATCAATTCTGATAGTCAATTAATTGTATTAATAAAATTGAGATATATAGCCATTGAGGAGTAGACCAGTATTATTACTATACAACTCTGAATTATTCTTTGTGAATATGGCCAAAAATGACACTGATTTTATCAATTCTGATGTCAATATTTCAGCATGTACAATGTTGCATTGAGTTATCTCCCAACTCCCTTTTCCTTTTAAACAATTTAGATTAGGTAATTGTATTAAAAAAATGAAATATATATAGCCATGGAGGAATTGATAAAACACCTCGGAGAACTTAGACGTATCCACTCCTCTTCAGGTTAAAAAAAAAACATCAGAGTAAAGCCCCGATCTCACTGGAGGAGACGTTGCGTGACTCCTGCGACTGGTCATTTGGGGCAAACAATAGCAAACAATTCATTGATTTATGAATTAATTTGATGGAGAAGTCACCGTGACATCTCCTTGAGACAAGCTGAGTCTCCAGGATGTCATAGGAAAATCAAACCGGTTTGATTTTCCAGCGACTCCCCAGACACTCAAAGAGACATCGCCGCGACTTCACAGAGACTTTGCAGCAAGTTCTCCATTAAATTGATTCATGAATCAATGAATTGTTTGCCTCTGTTTGCCCCAAATAATTAATTTGTGGGAGTCGTGGCGACGTCTCCTCCATTGTGATCAGGGCTTTTCATACAAGACAAAGTGTAAGTTGTAAGCAGTTTACATTATTTCTGATGAGTGAAGACACGCAATGAAAGAGAGGAGGAAATATTGCACAGCAGACATCATACCGCTACAGAATGTCATTTGCTATTTATCTTTAAAGACTTACTTCTTGCTTTCAACATTAAACAACAGCTTCACCAACTGATTCTATACATAATACAGTCCAGAGAGAAACAATGAAAACCTGTTGAAGACTAGGATCAAGATTTATCTGACTGGGATCTATGGAGAATGCATGTTATATTAAAATCAAATCATCTCCAATGGGTTAATAGATTAAGGAAATTTGCATTAAAATTATTTTATTCATTTTGAGGCTTAAGAGAAACAAATGCTGGTATGTTCATGCTTGATTCAGCTTCAGTAAACAAATTCAAGATAAATCCTTCCAGCATTTTAGCTGTTGAAATCCATTGGGATATCTTTCAACCAGTTTGGTTCGAGACATATTTTTTATTTCTCCCAATCATGTCACTGCCCTATATAAAGTTTTTGTGTCATCACTC
The DNA here is from genome assembly GCA_001188425.1 of Eucidaris tribuloides. Taxonomy (NCBI): domain Eukaryota; kingdom Metazoa; phylum Echinodermata; class Echinoidea; order Cidaroida; family Cidaridae; genus Eucidaris; species Eucidaris tribuloides. Next base: position 10,464 of record JZLH01S0027874.1, on the reverse strand, counting down.
ATGACAAAATGGTGCACAAGTTCAGATACCGGTATATTTAAAATTACTGCTGTGCATTGCTGAAAATTACTCTGAATTCAATTTCAATTAATTTCCAATATAAAAAACACAAAAGTATAGTTATAGTGAGAAATCATGGAAGCATTTAAGCTTGGTCAAAATGATCCCCAACATATAAAATAAAATCAAATATGTAATGATAATTATAAATGAACATTTAAAAACTAACATATAAACATAACAGAGGTAGAACGGACAGGACAGATGAAAAGGAAAAGAAAAGGAGTTACAGTACCTAATTACACAAAATTAAGAGAATATCTCAATATTCAATAAATACTGTTTATACAGGTGTGTGACCGTTTTGCACTGCTTCAGTTATACAGGTAAATTGTTCCAGATTAAAGGGCATTGGAAAAAACAAGATTTACTTTCCGTTGTACAGTGTAGGGGAAGAAGAAAGTTACTTGCATTTCTAGTATCATGAAAATGGATAGTAGAATTTCGTGGAAATAATCATTAAATGTTACTGGTAACAATCCTTTAGTAAGTTTGAACATGAAAGTGGCAATTTCAAAGGTCAGTGTATTTTTTATAGGTAGTATCTGGGTTTTTAAAAATGAATGAATCTGCATTCATTTGTTATATTACATTTGCTTTTTTTCTTTCTTTATATGTTTTGTTTTTATGAAGATCAAACTTTCCAGGTCTGACGTACACCGACAGCGGAGTGAACATCTCTGTCGGTAATTCACTGGTGTCGGCCATCAAGCCGTTAGCTCGTGCCACGGCCAGACCAGGTTGCGATGCGGCCCTGGGTGGATTTGGGGGGTTGTTTGATGTCCGGGCGGCGGGATACAAAGATCCGATCTTGGTCTCTGGGACAGACGGTGTAGGAACAAAATTAAAGGTATTGAAGAGAGTATAGCAAGCATGTACATGTTGCCAGATTCCAGAGGAATTTTCCAATCATTATTTAATAAATCTGTTCTTGTAAAATAAATATACTGTACCTGGATAAAAAAGAATTTATAGATCGTGGTATAAGTCAAACTGATTGTTTAATCTGTAACCCCCCCCCCCCCAAGTATACTACATGTATTAGTTAAATGTATGTACTATACTTACAGCAGTCCCTTGCAAAAATGTAGTGATCACATTTTAAGTCCAATCAATCAATTGCAATCAAACTTTTAGAACTTATGTTTGAATTCTTGACTTCTGTTATTTATACATCAGGGCCAGACCAGATGATTTCGAATACACCTGTCCAGATATAACTGCAATAAAATTTGAGGAATTTTCAAATCGTTATTTTAAAAAAATCTGTACTTGTCAAATAAATCATACTGTACTTGGATAAAAAGTGAAAAGTCTCTTACATTGGATTGACTTAAAATCTTTATCTGTATTTTTATTTTTCTGTAACAAACATGTCTCATTCTCAATTTATGCAATAAATGATGAATAGTAGTTCATTCCTGGGGTGACAAAAGCTTGTATCTCAGTTTTGGGTGAACATTACCATTTAAAGTTATTGGCTAACATTTACCACAGTTTAAAAAATCTGAGCCACATGATTCCCCATGCTACCATTGTCTTTGATAAGGTCTAAAAATGACGCCCTGAAAAAATTGTATTTCAAAATGATTATTTAGTGCTTTAAAAAAGTGAAAATCGTAAAGTTGATCGGATTCACCTGCCCATTTTCTCCCATGTGTGTACACCTACGCTATTTAAACTGGCCCCGAGTTTTAATTGTTTATTTATGCATAACTTGCCATTGGCAGTGTAACTTTCCAAACTTTTTTATTCTAGGGTGTTAATTTGTTCATATGAACACTACTATGTAGTTCAGATACCAAAATTTGACAATTTTTTTAAATTGAAGCTCCATAATGTTAGCCTATCACTTTAATATAATCTTTTGGTTAGTTAAATTAAGATGATATTTCACAAGTTATGCTGCCCTGTTTGTCATGATGTTAAATCCCAAGTATTGTTTTAATTTTTCGGACAAATTTTGTATCAATCGTTCACAAAGTATTCTATTGTCCTGTCACATGTCAGAAAATATCAAACCTACCAAAACTTGTTCAGAATGACATTTTGTGATTTTTTAGTGATCAGCGAGCAGGTATCTCTATGAACATTGCCAGTGGCAAAAGATTGGGCTCTCCCAAACTGTATTTTTTTTATTAATTTCTCAAAAATAGAAACGTCTCCAATTGTGTCATTTTCAGGGTATTAAATGATGATATAGGTGTATCTAAAAACATAATATGAGAAAATATGATATATATATATTATATAATGCTATAACATGGAAAAGTATACACTGGCTTTAAGGAATCCATGTGTGTGTGTTTTTTTTTTATCTCCTGAACATTGAACATTTGTGAAATATGAGGTTTGTCCCTCAAAATCAAATTTCATCAATAACATTTTTTAACTTTTTCAGATAGCTCAAGCATGTCAGCTTCATCACACAATTGGCCAGGACCTAGTAGCGATGTGCGTCAACGATATTTTAGCTCACGGTGCTGAGTCTCTGTTCTTCCTGGACTACTTCTCGTGTGGCAAGTTAGACGTCAGTGTTGCTAAAGATGTTGTGAGTGGGGTTGCCAAGGGCTGTAAGCTGGCTGGCTGCGCTTTACTAGGTGAGGAAATATTTTTCCATTGACTGTTATCAGAGATGCTATATTTCAGGATTTTTAAACTTAAATCTTTATGTGCTTTGGGAGCCAACTGGTAAGTTTGTTGAGTGCTTCATACCCCAATCAGCAAAAATCTCTGAGTACAATAGTTAGAGTAAATGGTATTACTTAATCTGTCTTAATCCTTTTGTATGCACAAGGGACATCCATCCGTCAAGTCAGATATTATGCATCAAACGGTCAAGTATTTATGTTTGAGTAGAATCGAATCTGGTTTTAAAGCCACTAGCTAACATTTACCACAATTAAAAAAAACTGAGCTACATGATTCCCCATGCTACCATTGTCTTTGATAAGGTCTAAAACTGAAGCCCTGAAAAAATTGTATTTCAAAATGATTATTTAGTGCTTTAAAAAAGTAAAAATTGTAACTTGACCGGATTCACCTGCCCATTTCCTCCCATAGACTTACTGTGTGTAGATCTAGGCTATTTTTTACTCGCCCCGAGTATTAATTGTTTATTCATTCATATCTTGCCAGTGGCAGCATAAATTTCCAAACTTTTGTGTTCTAGGGTGTTTATTTGTCCATTCAAACACTGCTTTATAGCTCAGATATCAAAGTTTGACAATCTTTTTAAATTGAAGCTCCACAATGTTAATTTGTCCATTCAAACACTACTATATAGCTCAGATATCAAAGTTTGACAATTTTTTAAATTGAAGCTCCACAATGTTAGCCTATCACTTTAATTTAATGTTTATAAAATGCCATGGTGCAGTGAGATTCAAAATAAAACGCTTAAAAGCACATACAAATTTAAAGGCAAAGTTCACCCTGACATGAAATTGGTTTTAATGAAAGCAGAAAAGTGAGAAAAACATATTAATGAAAGTTTGGCGAAAATCCCCCAAAGAATAACAGAGTTATGAAGTTTCAAAGTTTTAATTTGTGATGTCAAATGTGAGCAGCTCCCTATATGTCATGTAATGCTAATTCCATAGAAGTATTGTTTTCTCAGATATTTGAAAATGAATTTACCTGTGCATTCAGTATCTGATCAGAAACATTTCATACAGGCTTCTATGGAAAAAAAAACCCCATTCAATTATCATGAACCATTAAAAAATTGAAATTTATGAAATTCATATTACATGACATGTGGGGAGCTGCTCGTTTGTGACATCACAAAATTAAAACTTTGAAACTTCAGAGGTAGATTTTCGCCAAACTTTCATCAATATGTTTCTCTTATTTTTCTGCTTTTAATAAAATCAACTTGATGTCAGGGTGAACTTTGCCCTTAAAATTCTTAAAAGTCAGTCCCAGGACAATACTAAATTCAGCAGAGTTATTTCAACAAAAGTGTAAAGATACTGAAAGTCAAATTTTTGGCATTTAGATTGCAAAAATTAAACGAAAATATGATCTTGAAACCTGTTTACTTATACTTACACTAGATGATACAAATGCTTTTGACTTTCTAGTTTAACTTGTGCAAAATTTGTAACCTATGTATTTGTTAACCATACAACATTTCTGCATCATCACTACTACCTGTTTCTGTTTTCATATATTTACTGAAAATATTTCTAATATTGTCTTACAATCTTAAATTGGGTGAATTCAGTACATTAAAATCACCCATTTCATTCTACTTTTACACACACACACAGGAGGTGAAACGGCTGAAATGCCTGGAATGTACCCTCCCAATGAATACGACCTTGCTGGGTTTGCCGTCGGAGCAGTGGAACGAGGCGAGATGCTTCCCCGGGTCCAAGACATCAAAGAAGGAGATGTTATCCTCGGGGTAGCATCGTCCGGTATCCATAGCAACGGCTACAGCTTGGTCAGACGGCTTGTGGAGCAGGAGGGACTGGAATACCAAGATGTGTGTCCATTCCAACAAGGAAAGACACTTGGTATGAGCTACTTTTCTACATGATTACCAGTGGAACCACAAGTTTCTGTGTGGGGAGGGGGGCATAGGGGCATTGCTCTTTTGTGGAGTTCGGTGTGGTGGGAGCATTACAGTGTGCATAAAGCGGGGGGTTTTTTTGGGGGGGAGGGGGGTACCTGTGTCCCAGCTAATCATCAGAAATTTACATGGGGCACCTGGTTTGGAGAGCAGTGGAAATTTAGGGGGTAGTTGGTAATGTCACCCTTGTGTCTACATGTAAGTCTAATTGTTTTGGGGTTTGTAGTTCAATGCTTCAATTCCATCAGTATTATTAACACAATTCAAATTCAATTAAAATCCATGCTGAAAACCAGCCGTTTTTTTAAATGTGTAGTTTGTAATTTGTAATTTGTAAATGCTCATATTTTCAGTTTGATATTTATTTTCACACATGTATTGAGACTGTTTTGATTGAATTAAATCTCTCAGAATTGAATATAATTATCATTATTATTATTATGACAAAATTCTGTTATGCAACAACAATGTAACTATGTAATATGTGAGCCGCTCCGACAGTAGGGGGCAAAAGTCGCAACAGACAAAATCACAGAAAATGCCAAAAACCAACCCAAACCACTATTTTGGTGATTTTTTTTTGTTTCAGTTTTGAAAAGTTTGATATCTATTGTATCTAATGTGTGAGTTTCAGCTTTGGATTTGAATTCTAAATACCCGAAAACAGCGATTTTCCAAACCCTTTTCGACGGGTCAAGTTGTTGTTCCAGCGAACGATCGTCCGAAACCGGGTTACTAAGGACAGTGTCACGTGACATCGGCACGCGGCGTATTTCCAGTATCATAGCCTTTACACAGACAGTATACTTGGTGTGTGACTGTATGCGTGAACATGTAATGCTTTACTTTTTTAATCAAACAACGTGAATGAAAATAAATTCGAATAAGCTCGGGAGGCGTACAGCTACTCCATCCTAACACTCGTGTAGAATTTCTATTCATTAAACACACTCTTTTTCTCCCTGTAATCAAACGCCTGAGTGTCCCATGCTTTTGACATATAGAAATTGTTTGGAATTCTCTGTTTGATTTCGGAATGCTATCGGGAGATTTTAAGAACAAAAATGTGTAATCTCTCTTTCAACAATCCAGTGCCGATCACAACACAGATTTATATAAAGTGCACGCTACCGCAGAGAGAGGTGTGAATTATTTTCATGCCTCCCTTTTTACATTGGTTTGCATCTCAGAGCTGAGATAATTAAAAAAAGTATTGTATCTTGCTGAAACTGAAAACGGCAAATGTTTTCTCTTTCAAGTTAGTTTGTTTGCAACTGGTAAAGTGGATAATACACAAACAACTATTGCAAAAGAAAACAATAGACCCGGATCTCAGCCAGGCAGTGCTACGCGTGTTAATCCCCTGTCTGTATAATTGCCGCAGCAAATGACTGTACAGTGACATACGGCAAGAACTGGGTTGTAGCGTTAAATTTACACACGGTGTTTGTGTTTGTTATTCTTTTCAGAATTTTTAGGACATCATCAATATCAAAAACAATGAAACACTATTTTTCATAATGAATTATATTAAGATTAATTAAATTAAAAAATGCTATGATTATAGCGACACATTTGCGCCGAATGGCTGCAGATTAGCGCTAGTTCCGTTTTATATTGTCACATACATCATTAAACTTTCCACTGTAAACATTAATAAATGAACTTGACATTTTGCATGCAACTGGACAAGGGTACAGTCTGTCACCATGCCAATTTTCAAATTTTTTTATGCAGGTGAAGCCCCGGTTGCTGAGGACTTTTTAGGACTTATATCACTAATTCAAGGGCGCATCGCGCCCGACTGAGTTTGAATTCATGGTGAAACTTTGAACGCCAATTTCTCCGTTAACTTCCTTGGCGCGCTGTCTTAAAATTGAACTTTCAGTCGCGTTTTTCACCCCTTTCCTTTTGCGTATATTTCAAATGCTATATATCATTTTAAAGCTAAGAATATGGAGATTTTTAATCAAGCAAAAAACAGAAAATTATTTTTGCGACTTTACCTCGAACCGTCGGAGCGGCTCACATATATATTCTATTTACCTGATTTAACTGAACTTTGTTTTCTATCCTAACAGGTGAAGCTTTGTTGACTCCGACCAAAATTTACGCCAAGACGCTGCTCCCCGCAGTCAGATCGGGGAAGGTCAAGGCGTTTGCGCACATCACGGGAGGCGGGCTCCTCGAGAACGTCCCCCGAACAATGCCGCAGTCCCTGGCCGTCCAGTTGGAGGCCTCCAGTTGGGACGTACCATCCGTGTTCGGGTGGATCGCCCAACGTGGAGGGGTGGAGGAGTTAGAAATGGCCAGGACGTTTAACTGCGGTGTGGGTGGGGTGCTGGTGACCAGCCCGGAGTGTGCCGATTTGGTGCTGAGCATGGTGGAACAACACGGCGAGAAGGCGTGGAGGATTGGGCAGGTAGTGCCGAAATGCGGAGGTGAGACCATGATCTTATTTATTTATTGTTTGATTTTTTTTACCTTCTGTCTTTCTACTAGTCTGTGTTAGCAGTTAGCAATTTGTAAGACAAAGGGCATATATGAAGGTAGACTTCCCAACCATTCTGAATTTGGAGGAAAGAATCTGCATTTTGACTAATCTGAGTTAATGTTTTTATGTGATTCTTATTTTTCAGTCAGAAAGATTGAGAAGTCTGTGAAGGAAGCTTAATAATCAATAATTTTACCATGAAAATTTTAATATGTAATTTAAAATGAAATGCTTACATTTTTATTGAAAGCAAAAGAACAAGAAGAATATTCATGGCTGCATGATTCAGCCCACACATTTCTACTTGGCCATTGATAGTATCAGATTGAATTATACTAAGATACACTTTCAATAAAAAAGAATGAAATCTGTAGAATATGCATGAAATATATCTTATTATATTTTCCCTTTTCTTGGACAATGTATTGTAAGCCATTTTGTAGCAACAAGAATCTGCTAGCTGTTATGAAAAATCCATTTTGATATAAATGTATGTAAACTTTTGACAACCGTATTTCATACTTAAATCTTTATGTGCCAAAATCAACACCCCAGTATGTCACATTAATTTGCTATGAATCATCTTTTTGTAAAAAAAAACAAAAAATGGAAAGTCCCATTGCTATGAATCATCTTTTTGTAAAAAAAACAATAAATGGAAAGTCCCATGTAACGGTTTGAAAAATCTCATACCATGATATGTCAAGCGGTGTGTTGTACAACAATACACACTGTTCTGGTACAGACAGTGACATGAATGTATAATAGACTTCTGTTTTACTGCACAAATTGGTTAACGAAGCACGGCTAGGAGCGTGGAGTTCAGCAATCATAGCAAACAAAGAGTTAAATATGAGCTGAATGAAGTATACAACGACTTCAACAAAACACCTATCTCATCATCTTCAACAGGAAATGATCACCTTTGTGACAATGAATGTTCTTAAGGTGACTTTTTTTCTCAACTGTAACAGTTTTTTTCCTGTATCCAATCATATTCCTGTAGATAGTTCACCAGTTTCCATCACAGGTTTGTCATCGGCTCTATCAAGATCTTACACACACACGGTCAACGGCAGGCAGTCTGAACCATCTAAGAAACTTAGGGTGGCCGTCCTGATTTCAGGAACAGGTAAGTGATTAAAACTGAGAGCAGGGGTGTGAGAGTTCAGCTTTTTAGCTGATTTCAGCTTTTTTATGCCTCCGCC
>JZLH01S0027868.1:4413-15284 GCA_001188425.1 Eucidaris tribuloides | reverse complement strand
AGTTGTGTTGTGTGTGTGTGTGTGTGTGTGTGTGTGTGTGTGTGTGTGTGTGTGTGTGTGTGTGTGTGTGTGTGTGTGTGTGTGTGTGTGTGTGTGTGTGTGTGTGTATATGTGTGTATGTGTGTATGTCTCAGTGTGTCTGTATCTGTCTATGTATGTATGTATGTGTGTCTGTGTGTATATGTATGTGTCTGTCTATCTGTGCGTGTGTGTTTGTCTGTGTGCGTGTGTGTTTGTCTGTGTGTGTGTGTTTGTGTGTGTATGTATATGTGTATGTGTGTATGTCTCAGTGTGTCTGTATCTGTCTCTTTGTATGTATGTGTGTGTCTGTGTGTATTGTATGTGTGTTTGTCTATCTGTGCGTGTGTGTTTGTCTGTGTGCGTGTATTTATTTTAGTAAATGATTGATGACTGTATGAACTAGCCGAGTGATTGATTCATTAATTTATCAAATAACCGATTGATTGATTGATTGATTAATTAATTAATTTAATCAATCATTCATTAACTGACTAGTTCATTGATTGATTGATCGATCGATGATGATTAATTTATTGGATGGATATATTTCCCTGAAGCAAGGAAACAGTCGACACTTAGCTACTGATGACGAACTGTCAATCATGAAACCTGGATATAAACGAAATTAATTCTTGACTCGTTTACATATAAGAGTTAACGTTAAGGATCAGTTTCTCAACAAATCTTAGTTTTTGTTGGCATGGTTGCCTTCGTCAAGGCCGTGATGTATAGATCAAGTTATTACAATCACTAAAACAGAGTTCAGATCTTCCATACTGAATCTAAATAATCACGACTTTACAAGTTCGTGAACATCACGTTACGGTAACTGGTGTATTTTCACTTGTGGGGGAAGCTACATTACGATCCTAGAATTGAGAAGCTAACGATGAATCAACAAGTCAGTCTGAATAAAATCCTACATAATGATATCCTACATACATACCTTCTGTTAAGGCGATGGACAAATCTTTCTCCAGTCTAGTAAGCGTATCTGTGTCAAGAAAAAGCGAGTATGAATACACTTCAATCAATATTAGCCTAAAATTTGTATTTCTTCTAGAATGAGTTTTAAAGCTAACCTAATTTAATCGCAATTAAGTAGTGTTTTAATTTTAAGTTTGCCTTGCACAGAACTCCAGTCCAGGTTATTTGAGCTCCATAAACGTATATACACTTTCTGTGCAAAAAGTTGAATTTCACGAACGGGCACATGTTTTCCGTTCAACCCCCGCCCCCCCCCCTCCCCAAGCAGCCGAGTGGTACATGCCTTTCTTTTTCAAAAGTTGTCGCTTTTATGGGTGAAACTTTTTAAGAAGGGGTCGTAATGTCTCTCGGAGTTTCAATTTCGATAAGAAATATAAATTTTTAGTAACATATATCGAAACTTTATACCAGTGGTCTGAACGATGTATGATACAATAACATATCTGGGTGTTTTCCAGTATTTGTTTGTATTTTTGTTGGCTTACGAAACACGCATCCCCTAACATCTTATTTTGTAATTCATTTATTTCTTCTTCTTTCTTTTTTTTTTTTTTTTTAGGGGGGGGGGGTATATCTGCTTCCCTAAATAGAGTGTATAAAAACCTCAAGTGACAATTTCTGGTTGGATAATCTACCACAAGAAAGTATACTCCCAATCACCAAGGATTTACTAACAAGCAGAGGATAGAACGCGCAAATTTGTTTTGCTTATTGATCAGTGCGTGCGGCTGTCGGTGTTCGCGTGCATACACACACCTAAACCAAGCAAACAAGGTAGCCACATTAGGAATGGGCGATATTTGATACTTTATCGAATTGCATTTCCGGGGCTGATTTTCGCTTTCATTACAGAAAACTGGTTTTCAGCTCTGACTAAGAAGATAAGGCTAAATGAAAAATAGATATCAAAACTTGTTTTCTATAACTATACATTTTATTTTTGCAATTTATGGATAACTGTCAATGTAAACGCTGAAATGATACCAAAATTGATGTTTTCATAAAAGTCTGAAGATTTATGGAAACAAGAATGTAATTTATGTTGGCAATCTTCTAATGAAAGTGATTGAAGAGAAATTAGAGGTTTCATTCCTTTATACTTGGTTATACATGTAATGATATTTGTTACCAATTTGAATTCATTAAATTTGATATTGATATTGATTTGTATTTCTTTGTTACTTGCTAGAGTTTTTTTTTCAGAAAGCCTAAATACAAACAATCCTATTTCGTGCGTTAACTTAATGGGGTGGGGCTCTATATACATGTCAAATGGATGGGCTCCAAGTCACCTATTATGATAGCGTATTACATATATTGCATAAATTATCAGTTTGATTACTGTAATTGTATTGAATCCTGTCTCATTTGTTAACTTGATAATGGGGGGGATATACAAACTGGGTGGCCTTATCTGTTATGTGTGTGTCCTCTATCATATTCATTTGTTGTGGATTTGTGTGTCTATTCTGTTTGTCTATAGGCCTACTTGTGTAATTATTTCTTATATCCCGTATTTGTATTTGCATTATTGATTGTACGGTTTTAAATTGTTAAGCTCATGTCATTTGGCCTATGGACCATGAAATGAGTAACTGAAAGAAAGTTATTTTTCTAGAATGTGGACAATTAATTTTTTCTTATTTCTTCACTTTTTTTTAAATACAACGTAGATTACATTACACACATTTTTGGCACTTTTGGTTCATAAGCAGTAGACTTCAGAAAAGAAGAGGGCAACTTCTAATGCAATTCATAGGAAAGATCAAAGATATGGGCTTAATTTTTTTTTACATTGTAATGACTTCAACTTTGATATTTTTGGCTTATTTGTTCATCTTTCTTATACATAATGAAATGACTGAAAATTAAACAATAAACCAGTTTGTAAAATTGTAATTATTACAACTTACGCTTGTAAAGGACGAATTTCATTTAAACGAAACTTGTGTAAGAAGTCATAAAGAAAATTGATAGATCAACGTAAAAAGTAGGCGATAAATCATGCATGCACGAGATGCCTCTCCAGGAATGTGCAGGTGATGGTATTCCTTTCAACATAATATACCACAAGCAATAGGCCGCTTCGGTAATTTATTCAAATTTATGAATACTTTATTTTGCAGCCTAGTGACGGGATATTATATCCTGGTATTAAACCAATGTGTGCTACAAACTATGGCATATGGTGCCAAACAATGGGTCTATATAAGGCTAAAGAAATAATAATAAAAAAACAGCGTCTTGTTACTCAGAGAGCCATGGAAAGACAGACGCTAAATGCATAAACGAGACAGATGTAAAACCTCAGACATACGCATGAACCCAAATCAAAGATACCATTGGGAAAATTAACTAAATAGACCAGTTCACAAATGTATTCAAATTTTATGTATACCTTTTAAACAATGGTTGTCCCTAACAACCTGAAAGCTTGCTATGTCTAGTATGCATACAATTTGCATTTATTATGAAACTCTTTTAGTGACCTAGGGGTCAGTTGAAGGGAAGTGTGAGCGTGCGCAGTAGCACTTGTATGGCTGTTTCCGGAAGTTCTCTGCACACATATTGATGATAAACATCGTGAGGTGACAATGTTTGTTATAATGATTAAGAATGTGATGATGTTAATGATGATCATGATGATCATGATAATGGTGACGATGGTAATGGTGATGGGGTTGATGGCAATGATAATGGAGATGACGATAATGATGATGGTGGTGCTAATAACCATGATATTGGTGACCATCGTGATAGTGAGGATGGTGATGACATTGATGGCAATGATGATGACGACGGCCATGACGACGACGACCATGGCGAATTTGATAACAATGGTGATGATGGTGAAGATGGTGAAGATGGTGCTGATGGCATCAATGGTTATGATTACGGTGATGACGACGACGACAATGAAGATGATAATGGTGGTAATGCCGAAATCCAAATATATCCTAACCTTGTTCAGGGACGTTAACTACACCAAGACACATCATGGTTTCACTTGCCGCATCAGTTGCTGATCCTCCACCATCAATGATTTCACTTTGAGAAGATGAAAACATAGGCCATAAGCAAATTAGTAAACACAAAAATTGCAATTTAACAATATCCATTGTTAAATAGCCTCACTATGACAAACCAATACTCAAAATGTACTAACAGTGTCAGATGTTACGTTGCTCAGATGTTGATCAAGCTAAAGAAAGATGTTTCAAATTCATTGATTGACTTTATTTATCCACTTTTTTCTTACCCTCTATCTTAACCGGTAGCTGCGCCAAGGGGTCATGGGGGTATTTGAAACCCCCCCCCCCCCAATTTTTCCCTGATTGCCCACAAACAAAATCTCCTTTTAAGTGGTTAAATCAGGCTTCGAAGCTCCCATAACTCGGAAGCATGCACTATCAACCTTCTGCCCCAAAAATATCGTGATTACCCCCCCCCCCACATCCCCATAATTGAAAATCGTGGTGCCACTATTGATCTTACCTGCCGAGTTGAATGCAGAATTGGGCCTCGTCGATGCCAGCTCCGGAGGCAAACTTCTGACGTAGGTCCACGTCGGGCACGGGAGGTTCTGCAGCACGCTAAAGAAAATAAGACGCCAAGTTCGGTATTTACAACAAATTATTTAAACACTATGTCGAGATGTGATTCAACCATAGGAAACATCCTGGGGAAACATATGTGTCCCCTTTTAGAATAATGAATTTAAATGGCTCTCATTTTTTTCTAAGGGAGTATTCTTCAGGTGCTGAGGTGTCAGTGATCCGACATTTGCTCCGGCGATATTTGATACGACGACAGTTCAGAAGACAAACAATTATAGGGTTAGGGTTGCCATTGGTTGCAGTTCGGAATAGGGGTAAGGGTTAGGGTTAGTCCGGGGGGTTAGTGCATAAAATAATCGTCGGATCAATTGTCGCAGGAGCAAATGTCGGACATTCGAGGTATCTTTGATGTTTTATGTTCTGACAACTTTATAGGAAGGCATGAACATGGCTTTGGGTATTTGATAAAATATCGGGCATATTGTATTCTTTTCTTGTTTGAACAAATTTTTCTCTTACGAGGAAGCATGGTAAGTGAAAATGAGTACAGGAAGAAAATATGTTTGCAAGCTTGAACCAAAGTCGTATTTTGTGAGATATGGTGGATACCATACATTTTTTTAAAGCCAATTTTGACACTCTTCCGATCAATTTCTACAAATTAATTTGAGATACATATAATCTTCAAGTACAATTATTTTTGATACATAGTTCACAGGCGTGCTCACTGACGTAGTTTTAATAAGTTTTTCCCCCTGATTTTCGTTTGGCGCGTCCTTTGCGTCTAAGCATTATGTGCTCACTGATTTTGTTTTGTTTTGTTTGTTTGTTTGTTTGTTTTTGGGGGGGGGCAAATGATTTGACCGAACTGTCATTATTATAAAAGAACTTTCTTTGAAAGTGGCCGTTACTTATACAACCGAATAAGATGCATGTACATCTATTCTATCAATCAAAAACTGCATCACGTTTAATCAACATTATTCAGTAATTAATAATCCATCATTTGCGATCGAGGTACCACGTCGGTGTAGGAGCATACGATACCTCGCAACATCTGGGATCAAAGTCCACATCATGAAAATACACGTATTTCTACGCCATATGCTCTTTACTGAGTTGTTTGAGAACATGCCTTTCTTTCTTGGTTCGTATAAAATTTTCTTCTTCTCCTCCTCCTCCTTCTTCTCCTCCTCCTGTTCCTCCACATTCTTCTTCTTCTTCTTCTTCTTATTCTTCTTCTTCTTCTTCTTCTTCTTCTCCTTCTTCTTTTTCTACTTCTCCTCTTCCTTCTTTTTGTCATCTTAGGCATCGTATAGGTACAGGAAACAAATTATAATCGCAAACCACACGTTTCATAAAGTTTGGCGGTTATTTCCATCGATAATGATTATGGTGCCGATGGTGGTAAGCAGTAGTGATATAGTTATAGTACAGTAGAGTAGTTAGTAGTAGTAGTAGTAGTAGTAGTAGTAGTAGTAGTAGTAGTAGTAGTAGTAGTAGTAGTAGTAGTAGTAGTAGTAGTAGTAGTTGTTGTTGTTGTAGTTGTAGTAGTAGTAGTAGTAGTAGTAGTAGTAGTAGTAGTAGTAGTAGTAGTAGTAATAGTAGTAGCAGTAGTAGAAGTAGAAGCAGTGACGGATCTAGTTTTTTGCTTAGGGAGGGAATTGACCCAGGGGCGTCGATCCATTTTTCGTATAGGGGGAAAAAAGTAAAAAACAAATGTCACAAATCTTCGCGCGCCGAATAATTGAAAATTGTGTATGTTTATTTTTTGTAGTGCTTTCAATTGCTTTTTAAACATGATGTTGTTTTTTATGCACATCACATTTTCACTTGATAGCCAAAGGGTGGGGTTTAAACCACTAACCCCCCCCCCGTAGATCCAACACTGAGAAGAATTAGTAGTGGTAGTTGTAGTTGTAGTTATAGTAGTCGTGAGAGAATAGAGTATATAGTGCTCTTTACAATCATTTTAAGTTCAGACACTCATGGTCATAATTATGGAATATTTTAGAGCTATTTTAGAAATTGCCATTTTTCCGTGAACGGTACATCTGGGATTAATATTTGCTCACCCCAGGTGAAACATTTATAATCTAAGTATTTCAGGACGGCTGAGCATTTTGTAGCGTCCGACTCGCCGCTAAAACCTGTGTTTAAAAATGGCGGTATTCAGAGTTGTTGAGTATTAGACTTTTGACAGACAATTCTGATGTTAATTTAATGATAATAGACATTAGATAAAAAATTATCAGTTTTTTGTGTTGTTTTTTAATTACTTTAATTTAATACCCTTTTCATGATTTTTGGTAGATTTTAAAAAAAATAAATATATAATTGTTATTGCGCTCAAACGTATTTTAGTTTTTACTTTAGTCATCTCATGAAATCCAAAAATTGCTTCACATACTGCGTTTTTGTGAAATAAATACTTATCTTGAAAATTTTGGACGATATAGGAGAAAGAACTTAAGTATCAACTAAATTTACCATAATTATGAGCATAAATGTACTACGTAAACAAATACATACTCTGAATAGCATGGGTACGACATCCGGGGCATTGCGACTCTCGACCGACGTCCCGGAGTTGTCCTGGCCTGGCGGGATGACGAGGGTAAACACGAAACAGAACACGACGCTGACCGCGGCCAGAAACAGAAGAGTGATGGCTGTTACTATCTCCCACGTTTTTCTCTGGCTCAGGCTGAAAAACAAAACCAGTGATATATTATGTTGGTTTAAAAAGCTACTATACTGTATAGCCTACAATTACATTTTTCATTTAACGATCAAATATGTCAGATTGCTTGAATTTGTAATTTGTGATTTTGATTCCGTAATATCTCGTTTAGCTAACCGGCGATGCTTGAATTTGAATGTTTATTATTTTTGTTTATGGCCATTATTCTATGATTATGATACCCACTACATCTTATCTCCATATCTGGATGAATAATTCCACTGTGTCATTTTTACTTTATTGGACTTTTTGTACGTAAGGATGTCATTTTTTTGTGATTTGAATGCAATTCACCTGTAGTTTGCTGCCAGACATGAACAATAAAATCACATTTGATCACTTGAATTAAATTGGTGTTATTTTGTATGCGATGATGTAAATGTAAGATATGCATTACCTTTCGCCATCACAATTAATGACATAAGTGAAGGGACATGTGTAATTTTGCAGAAATACATTCAAATACAAGTATATAAGAACTAGAAAAAAAATCATGTTTGAATTATTTTAACATGCTAAAGTAACTCTATATGTTTTCGAATTATTCAAGCAATAATCAAATTTAATAGATGTTGAAAAAATATTATTGATTTAGCAAAAAAGTATAATATTTATACGTTAACAGGCTGAATAACTGTCAAATACATATTCGTTTCGTTAAAAGTTTCATGGAAATACAAATATGCCATTTTCATAATGTATTTAAATATATGGATGTTTTCTCTACCCAAGCCCTAGTGACGAGCTATTTCTGTCACCTGTTCATACCGGTGTTCATAATTATGACTAAAAATCGAAATGCGTACATTAGTTGTTGCTATGTCCGTCAAGCCTCTGGCAAGCTATCAGGTTGTCAAGAGCTACCTTTGTCAGAAAGGTATGCATAAAATGTACATGCAGTGTGAAACTGGTCTATTACCAGCTCGAATTCCCAGTGGACGGTATCTTAATGACTAATTTATGCGAAATGGAAAATATGATACTTGACATACACATGTGCGATGCGGAGGAATGTTAGTAATGACGAAGACAAACTTCCATAAATTTGCACAGTACAGGTCTATTGATTTCATTAAAAATTCACGAACAGACAGGGCCGTCTCTAGAGGGAGTGTGGGGATGTGACCCCCCCCCCAAAAAAAAAAAACATGCTCGTAGTCAGTCAATTCACGCATCAGTCGGCTAATTTATCATATACACCCCCTAATTAAAATTAAGGAGATTTTACTCGTTTTCGAAATACCCCTATTGTTCCAGGCATTTGGTCTGGAAAACTGTTTGCAGACAAAATTGTTTGTCGTCGTCGTCGGCCCCCGTTCCCCACGCTTGTAGGTTGCTGTTTGGTCGGGGGAAAAAAAGAGAAAGAGAAATATCCATAAATTTGCATATTAGAGGTTTATTCATTTCGTGAAAATTTCCACGAACAGTGGCAAACAATAACTCAAGTTCCAAGCAGATTGTGTCACATATAGGCTAATTTACAGCTGTACCATGATGTATTATGAACGTTTTCTCTCCCAAGCCTACATGTAGTTATGAGCTATTTCTTCCATCTGGGTCTATGAATACATTTCAAATCCTTGAATCCAGCTTGCATACATTATACTTGTTGATATGTCGGGCAAGCCTCGAGCAAGCTTTCAGGTTGTTAGGAACAACCTTTATTAAAAAGTATGCATAACAGTCTATTCATGAAAAATGGTTCATATGATAAAAATATTCACAGTATGTGAGTATGCCGTGGAGTAACATCCATAAATTTACATCATAAAATGTCAATTAATTTCGTTGAAAATTCCACGGAATGTGTCTCCCTCCACACCGAACGACTATAAAACAGAGCAGGTTTCCCCGCGCAAACTATATCTTGGTTTTTGAGGCGCGAAAGGCGGTAGTCTGTTTTGTTCTTCTCCGTTAATTCTGTACCAGCTACATTATCGTCACCATGAAGTCGGTTGTCTGCGTGTTGCTGTTCGCGGCTGTCGTCTACGGAGCTCCATCATCGTCATCATCGTCTAGCTCGGACAAATCCCAGATTGATATCACGACGTCGTCCAAAACCATTGAGCAGGTCGCCCACGCGGCTGTAGTCGACGCTCTGAGCCCCCTGCACAAAGCGCTGTCGTCTCTCGAGTACCACGTAAGAAATTTGTCTAAATTTTAGTTCAAAACGTGACTTTTTTCACGAGCTTGTAGGAAGTGTAGGTAATTTGATGTACAAAATTTTTTAAGTTTGTGGCCTTCCGATAGTTAATGTACAGACAAGCTAGGGCGTTACCATTTTAACCAGTTTGTAACCCAATTCGGTGTTAATGTTCCTTCATGCGTCCTAATGCAAGCATAATTTTCACCGAAAAAATCGAATGCTGAAAACTTGGATGTTTCTGTCACACATAGGGACAACTCCATACATTTCTGCACGAAGTAATGGGTGGCCGATTTTTATGCGGTCGTGGCGCACAAATGTGCTTTGAAATTCAATGTTTTAAACGAAATTAATACTGGTATTGCTCTAAATGGCTAGTCTACAATGCCCAAAACATTTCATTTGAAAATGAAGGACTCCCCACTTTAGGTTTCCTTATTTCTAAAGTTTCTGCCCGGTGTCTTGAACAAAATTCTGAACCACACATTTGTGGGGTTTGCTGTTACTGTGCTTTGAAATGGTCTTTGGTATGGTTTTTACAGTGGTGGGCGTATGTGGTCCTTACAGCTCTGCTCGGGACCAGTATAGTAGGTATGGTTTCTGTACCACAAGTTTGCATGAATTGTCCAGTTTTATAAAATACTCAATTTAATGTGAACCCGTTTTCAAAAGCATCGAAGTATTGTAATGCCGTTTAGTGTCAGTCTCAAGGCATGACAAATTGAATATTCGGAGGGATAAAGTGCAATAGCTTTCCGAAGTTTTATGGTATTTTTCCTTTTTCTTCAGGTCAACTCCCTTGTAGATGTTGCTCAAAGGAACAGACAGGAGCTTCCAGAAATTACCATGCGAAAAGGTGAGTTAACTATTAAAAACAAGTTTATAAACATTCAACGTAATAGAATTAAAAATGGAAGTTTCATATTGTCTTTGTAGACGCATTCTTCGAGTAACATTTTATGACCTAATTGTCCAAACTTTTGGCTTTACGAACGATTTCACGAAAATCATGTATTCCCAGTTTGGTTGCCTTCTCAATGGGCAAAACCAATTTTAAACAACGGTGTTTTATTACCAGCATCTCAGTTTCAATTACAACGGTTACCAGTGATTTCATGTAACATTTTGGTACACTTCCAATATTTTGCGAACAATACCCGGTCTCTGCTCGTTATAAGCCCACTCCAGCAAGCATTGAATTGATTTTTATTTGAATGTACAATTATCTCAGTTACATGTCCAGGCTTTCTGCAGATTTGAATGCAATCTTTAGCAAAATGCAAATAACAATTGTTAAAGCTAGTTTATTGTCTCCGGATTTGGCATTTCGTAATTAATAAATTATACAGGTCACACGGACGCCTTTTTTGTAGTTTATTTTGCTTGAATTGTTCCATAATTGAAACTGGAACTGAAC
>JZLH01S0027863.1:21906-42086 GCA_001188425.1 Eucidaris tribuloides | reverse complement strand
TCTAATGTTATTGTGTTAGGACTAGACACACACTCTCACACACCCCATTTGATTTCTGTACAGTTTCAATTTTGTACAGGGGGTTGGATATTGAGCAAAATCTGAACCCTAACTTTTTAAACAAGCATGAATTACATAAAACTGATCAGTGATATCATATTCAAACCACCTCAAACAAAAAATGTTCACTATTATGCTGTAACTATACTCAATGTCAGTTTAATCTCTGGTAAAGTTTTTGTGTTATTAATTTTCAAAATTAACAAATATTATTTTTAACACCTAGTATGTACTGTTCAGATGTTGGCCACGCAAAAATATGATGAGCCGTCATGTTTATCGGACTATCTTGACCGACAGGATTTTAATCAAAATAATGCATTCTTATTGAAATTTTTATTGTTGTTGTTCATTGTTGTTTCTTTCAGGAGTGTTTACAAGGAGCCACTGAAAAATCACAAGGGCGTAGGCTGGGGGGGGGGTGGCACTGGGTGCACGTGAGCACCCCCCCGCAGAGTCCATAGGAGTTCCGCTCCTGCAAGAAAAACAAAATTTGTACACTTTTCTGCTTTCAACGCCCGGATTCTACTCAACTTTACTTTCCACTTCCCTATGATGTCCCTCCCCATGTCACTTTAGTTCCACCTCCGCAAGCAATGTGCACCTCCCGTGGCCCAACCGCCTACGCCCTTGAATTACCGGGTCCCTGGAAGCGCCCACACACTAGCTTTGTGTCTGGCTTGGGTTGGCACTGGTGACGCACCATCACAACAACAAAGGGGTCCAGTTCTGATGAAAGCTGATGTCAAGCCATCAGCAGACGAATGAGACGACTCACGCACATCATCCATGGGCAGACAGTACGGAAAGATGGATAGTGTGATTTCAGCAGCACTGTGATTAATGGCTGTAGGTACTCGATAATTCTTGCAATTTCAATGAATTGTTAAAGCCTTCAAAAAGTTGCATGGACAGTTTTCGACATGAAGAATGTAAAGTTATTCAATAGTGTCCAAGTAGTCATATTTTTTTAACTCTCGTTACATATATTGTGATACATAATGTTGAACAGTGGATTTTACACTTGTTACATTATTAGGCCAGTCTTCTGCTAGTCCACAAATTTGCCACGAGGTGTTGGATTATTTTACGACTACCATGTAGGTGTGATAATTTTTTTCATTCAATAATAAGAGTAGCCAAGTTACATACAAAAAAAATATTTTTAGTGCTAAAAAAAGTTGTAACTAGAAAAAAGAACATATTTTTGCGTAATTTAAATCATATTCCATTTGATTAAGAAGACCATTGTATTAAATGTGCTTTTGATTTTTTTTTGTGTGTGCCATTTTTAGACTGGGGGAATCTTGTTCCATGTTGCACAGCCTGTTTGTTAAGGTCGGAGCAGCTGTTCGATCGGGGTAACAGAACGAATCTGATACATTATGCCGACGCTTCCTTATATGTGGAATAGATAGGCATTCGTTGTCTCTAATTTGTTTACTTTAGGAGAATCAAGCATGAACCATACGAGTAGTATTTAATTTTCTCGGAGGCCTGCTAGAAATAGAGTTTATAGAGAGCTGACACAATAGGTTTGCCTACCAAAGGATATCTGGCATTAGTTATTTATAAATGATTCACATTTGACTACAAGATTGTCACAGCAATCCTTTGTATAGATTTACTCTGATTCTGGAATAGTTTTTCCAAGTTGAGACTACCCAATTATGTAATTTACCATTATGTAATTAAAACAAAGAACAAGACTGCTTTTTACTGGTCTACTTCTTGCAGGTTATCAGATAATGCAGGCTTACAGAATTGGTTTTTGTTGATTGCATTGATTTGCAGTTTTGGGTTAAGGGTAAGAAAATGTGATCATTCCTTGTTGTTGTACACATTTTTTTTTTTGGTGGGGTGAATTTTTTTTTTTCTGTCTTGGCACATTTTTGCTCAGGCCTTTGAATTTTTTGGGAAGTATCACAAAAGATATGGCATGATCCCTTCGTGGTGTGTGTTTTATGCTTGAGTCTTGTAAAATTTGTGCGAAATTCAAAAGACTCTGTGATGTCTGATTTTTTGATATACTGATTTATGTTGTTGACTGATAGATATACGTTTTATTCATGTCACTCTGTGATTTGACAGCAGAACAGACTTTGGATGGGTACACCTTGACGAGTAATGAGCTTTAAATGTATTTTTTTTTGTAAATTTCTCAATTATTTTGGGGGATCCGTGCAACAAACAACATGTTTTCAGTGCTTCAATATTTTTGTGTACACCGACGTTCCTTGTATGTTGTTTGTTGCACGCATCCCCCAAAATAATATAGAAATTTACCAAAAAAAAAATACATTTAAAGCTCATTACTCGTTTTGTCTTTTAGTTGTGCCAACTTCCTACAAGTTCAAGAGATTTACTGAAGCTGAACTTGTGCATATACATGTATATTTAATATAATATCTACTTTGTTTTGCCTTTATAAATGGGCTTTTATTTTCACTGACCTATTGTTTTACACCTTGTTCAGCTGGGGGAAGATGTGCTATTTGTTATTGTAGAACTTTCCAAGGTTAGTTGAAGCTGAACTTCAGATACATTCTATTTCCTGCATTTCTATCTATTGTTTTGGTTCTATCCTGCATAATATTCTTGTATTCAAACCTTGATATTACATTATATCACGTACTTTACCTCGTTTGGGTGTATTGCATGCATGTCATGTATACATGTTCATATTCAAAGCTTCAATACGTATACATAATTATTATATTATTTGAAGTGAAGGTAATGATTGGGAATTTCTCATATGTACAACCCAATTATGTTAAAATAAATCTGTTTTAAATGAAGAAGAGATTTGGTTCCTTCATTTCTTTTGTTTTTACATGAAATGTAGCCTTAGTCATATGACTAATGTGATTAGTCATTATTTTGAATGACTACTTAGTAAAGTCAGATGACTAACCTTTAGTCATTTCAGACGTTTTCGGATTTAGTCAGATGACTAACAAAAATAAGTCGCATTTGACTAATATTTGGCTTTGACTGACTAATTAAATTCAGTCATCTGGGTTGTTTGACTTATTAAAATTAGTCATTTCAGACATAGGGCAGGACTAATTTTTATTAGTCAAAATGACTAACTTATGTTTACAGTGTTGATACCATTTTCCAAGCAAATACAGTGTTACCCACGTCAATGTCGTGCTAAAACTACCACAACAAAACTTACTTTACATAACATACTGTAGCATACGGTACATTTCATTTACGACTTACCAGCCACTGTAATTGTGAAATTGCACGTTTGCTTTAGGGTTCCATCAGAAATCGTTAAAGTGATTGGATTTGACCCAATGGAGAGTGAAACACCAGACGCCACATTTCCGGTTACCGTTTTCATCCCGTAGTACTCGTACATAAGGTATTGTGGTTGAAGTGGAAACGAATCATTGGTAAAGGTAAAGTTGTATGTTGCCGCTCCTTGGTCTGTTCCAACTGCATCATTTGAAGGACAGACGACGGGCAGTTCCATGACTGCAAATGATTCAGAGAAACAAAAACACACGTAAAGGCGAAAGAAAAACCAAAGAAAAAAAACTCATGAGGTAAAATAAGGAGATTTTTTGGAGTACAATGCCTTGTCCTCCAAAGAAATTGAAATGCCGTTTTCTTTTGAAGGAAACGATCCCGTTTGTTAGGAGGAAATGGCTAATGCAAATGACCTGAAGTAAGTTTTTTATTCCTATGATTTGTCGATACTCCACAGTTTATGGCCATTTATAGAAGAGATATATGATAATAACGTCTAATTTACCTAGTATACCATATTTAGGGCAACACTGTTCTTTTGGGGGAATGGGGGGGGGGGGGCTGCAGTGTTGTTGATATCGCCCCATTTTCCACCAGGTAATTTTCTTCCATTACACATGTGGAGATGCAAAGTGGATAAATCATCTTCCTGAAGGTCGAATAAGGCAGTGGCGAGAATCAAACCCAATTTCTAAATCGGGAAGGCAGGGAACAACCACTAAATTATGACGTCTCATGTATTATGGATATCATTGTTATTAAAGGCAAAGTTTACCCTGACGTCAAGTTTTTTTCAATTAAAGCAGAAAATGAGAGGAACATGTTAATGAAAGCTAGTCCAAAATCCACCAAAGAATAACAGAGCTATGAAGCTTCAAAGTTTTAATTTTGTGATGTCACATGCGAGCTGCTCCCAATATGTCATGTAAAATAAATTCCGAATAGTGTAATTTTTCTTCAGAAATTTAGAAATGACTTTACCGGTGCATTCAATTTATTATCAGAACCATTATGTTATA
This sequence comes from Eucidaris tribuloides, assembly GCA_001188425.1. Taxonomy (NCBI): domain Eukaryota; kingdom Metazoa; phylum Echinodermata; class Echinoidea; order Cidaroida; family Cidaridae; genus Eucidaris; species Eucidaris tribuloides. The sequence goes on along the minus strand of JZLH01S0027863.1, from coordinate 37,746 downwards.
CAGGCTTCTATGAAGAAAAAATAATTCAATTATCATGAACTATTAAAAAAAAATGGCAGTTTATGGAATTTATAGTACACAACACGTGGAGAGTTGCTCGCATATGACGTCACAAAATTAAACGTTTGAAACTGCATTATTCTGTAATTCTTTGGTGAATTTTTGCCAAACTTTCCTAAATATGTTTCTGTCATGTTTCTGCTTTTATTTAAACCAACTTGACCTCAGGGTGAACCTTGCCTTTAATATACTGGTGATAAAGTAAGTAGCAAGTCTTTAAATCGTTATTTCATGGGATCATAAGTGTGGGTTAGTGGGAGGGAGTCAATCTACAGTATGGAACCATAACTGTGTTTTAATCATTATTGCTACAAGGAACAATTTGCTGTAAAGGCTCTATCTCACTGGAAGAGACATTGCCGCGACTCCCGCGATTGAGCAGACAAGGTAGCCGGGGCGACTCAGGATGAAAAAAAATGGACTGGGTCCTCAGCAAGGTGAAGTCTTAGAGGCTGTCTGTAGAAATGATGTCAATCAATTTGCCCAAAAGTTGCAAGCACGTCGTTGTCGCGACGTTCTCGCAGTATCTTTTGCCCCCAGCATGTTTTGGAGACGTTTCCTCAGTTTGCGTACTAGATTAGTCTCCTCGACGTCTCCGCAACGTCGCCGAAATGTCTCAGAGACTTCTCCGAGACCTGCAGGAAGCTAGAAGGCATGTGAAAAAAATAATTAAACACTTGTAACTTTCCCGCGTCTCTTAGACCCGGCTTGCTTCAGGAGACGTTGCGAGAACGACGCGAAGACGGTCGTCTCTGCGAGCAAGAGAGAGTCAAGTTGTCAACTGGTCACCAAATGGTCTCCATACGAGTAAGGTACATACATCTTTAATTCTCACCACTTCATATGCCGCGACGTTTCACTTACTATTGACAGTAACGTTGAAAACGCAGGGGTTCTCGTTAGCCGAGTTGTCTCTAGCAGTCACAGTCACACTGGTAGTCCCTGGTTGAAATAGGGAGCCCGACTGTAGTGGATGGTAGGTCAATTGTGGTGCTGGATCTGCATTATCAATAGCGTTTGCACTGGCGTAGTTCACAACGTTGCTGAAATTCTGAACGACATTTGTGGGACAGGTAACAGCTGGAGGTTCCATGTCTATACAACAGTAGATAGTGATAAAACACGATAGAAAAATTGACAATAAATTCAAATTTTCCCTGAAAAAGAACGGTCAATCAGGGAAGGAAATAAAATAGCCATATTCCTAAACAGAGGCATTGATCCTTTTTCTTTTGGGGGCAAAAAGTTAGAATAATGTAAAAATATTTCCAATTTGTGCCCCGAAAAGCTGAAATTGCAAACATTTGGCCCATTTCTGTCTATGTTAATTTAAAGTTTTTGAAGTACTCTGAATTTCAGGTTGCTAAACTTAGTGAGGGGCGACATGTTTGTCCCTACCTTACATTGACATGGGGTGAAAAAGTTATTGGTGATCTGCGTAACCGCGGATCACCATAGATTTCGTCAGAATCTTTCTTCTTCGTGTTTCTTTCTGGTCATTTCTTGTAGGCACGATATCTCATTAACGCCATCATCAATCATCTTGTTACTGAACATAGTTATGTCACGTGTCAACACCTCAACACACAATTTTTGTCAGTGTGATCACTTGTCCGTGACGTCATCTATGACGTCATTAGTAAAAAGCTAGAGTCAACCTATATTTGCAATATCTCGAGCCGGCGGTCGAATAAAACAACCAAACTTGACAAGGGTCAAGTTCAGGTCATGGGTCATCTTTTGGTCGAAACCACGAGCGCGTGCACCCCTTTCCCGACCGAAAAACGTATTTTCGTCGATGGATTTAGATGTCTGACTGAATTCTACATCGTTTAGAACCCTTCCCCGACCATCAGGACCCAAAATATTGCTTATATGCCCCAAAAATATAAATGCGCGCGCATTGCGCGCGTAGTGAAAGATGGGCATTTTTAAATCGCTGATAACTCTCTAGAATTAACGGTGACCCCTACTTTTTATTGCTTATTCTGATAGCCTATGATGTGTAGATAAGGTTTCAGATATCACTTTCTATGACAAATTCTTCTGACGTCATCTATGACGTCACAAAGAAAATCGTGTTTTGCGCATATCTCATGACTGGAGTAGAGTGTGATAACTAAACTTGGTACACAGTAACGTCAGGTCAAAGGTCATCACTGGTGCTCATCATATGCGTGCGGGAGTCACGACGAACGCGTACGCGCACGCCCAAATATTAAGTAATGTTTGACAGAGAAGTTAAGTTGAAAAGGGACAGCTTCGAACAAGTTATGATACGCCATATAGACTGTCACAATCTCTTAAGGTCTACTGATCAGAGCGAATACGCGGATCACCAATTCGTCTCAGTGACGAATTAAAATCTAGTTTAAATGTAAAATCTTTCCATTTTGCCTGTCGAAATTTGAATTTATTGTCAATTTTTCTTTTAAAGAGTAGTGATTGTGTACGTGATCTTGGTTTGTTTATTGACAAAAATCTTACTCTACAACAGCATATTAAGCATGTTCGTAAGTCTGCATCTTTTGGAATGTTCAAAATTGGGAAGATCAGGAAACTACTTGACCGACCCACAACTGCAAAATTAACCCATGCATTTGTTTCCTGCCACTTAGATTACTGTAACTCTGCATTTTCTAACCTCCCTCATTCATACTTACTTCCACTCCAACGGGTACAGAATTCTGCTGCAAGACTTGTTTCCCTCTCTCGGAAATTTGAGCCGATAACCCCAATCCTGCGTTCACTTCACTGGCTTCCAATACATCACCGTATATCTTTTAAGGTTCTTCTCCTTACATACAAAATTCTGAATGGGCAAGCCCCAAGTATCTCGCAGATCTCATTTCTTTACGTTCCAGTACTTCCTCGAGACCTCTCCGTTCATCTTCTACAATGCAATTAACTCCTGTACCTCGCACTTCCACAAAATATGGTGATCGCGCTTTTTCTGCAATTGCCCCTTCTCTCTGGAATTCTCTACCTGCCCATATACATCGAGCCACTTCCGTGAACAAGTTCAAGACCCTGCTGAAAACTTACCTTTTTATTAAATAGTTTTCTGGAATGTCCCAGTTGTAGGTCGTTCAATGGGGGTGCACACCAACTTTGGTTTTCAGTATTCACTAATTTAATATTTACTGTTTTGAATTACCTAAGGTTTCTCATATATGTTTTTTTTTCTTTTTTTGCATTTAACTTCAACTTTTGGTATTGTATCATAGACAGAAGATAGTGCGCTTAGAAACACCTGTATTAAGCGCCAAATAAATGTTTTGTATTATTATTATTATTGTTAAAATTACTAACGTTTGGTTCATTTCTGTTTATGTTAACGTAATGCTTTTGAAGAGCCTTACACTGTTTGTTTTATACATATTCTGGCACTCATATACATTTTGTGAAGTTTTCAGGTTGTTAAAATTAGTGGGGGCGATATGAAATGTTTGCCCCTCCCTAATATTTTCATGGGGGAGGGGACTGATCCCCTGCCCCAAGGATCGACGCTCCTGTCTATAGGTAATGTAATAACACCAACCAGATGTAACACATCTATTGCACTATGGATGTAACGCGATTATTTTACTGTTTATATTCAAGGTAATACAACTTGTCGGTGTTGTCTTCTAGAGACGCCAAAATAGTGTGGATTTTTTTTTTATCGTAGTTTCTACCGTCGTGAATTTTATGGTGTTTTGTAAGTGTGGGACACAATTGCGTTTATCATGCAAAGGAGGTCACGTTGCTCTCTGTTTATTAATGATGCTGATATCTATGCAAGGTCGTTTGAAAAGGTTTTGTTGAAATTTACAAATCAATATACAAATTGGTATTACTGGAATTTTGTTATTAATAGTAATGCTCGCAATTTCTGTTAATTATTAAAGTTCCAAGTTCAACTTCTATTCCCAAATAACTTAACAGTCGACATGGCGAAAGATCATGAAATATGTAACTGAAATGCCTTGACATATATACGTCACACGTAAAGAAGTGAATTTTGAATGCTGCCCTTGATACGATTTTCCAAGCAAATACAGTGTTACCCACGTCAATGTCGTTGTAAAACTCCCTCAACAAACTTACTTTACATAACATACTGTAGCATACGGTACATTTCATTTACGACTTACCAGCCACTGTAATCGTGAAATTGCACGTCTGCTCTAGGGTTCCATCAGAAATCGTTAAACTGATTGGATTTGACCCAATGGAGAGCAAAACACCAGACGCCACATTTCCGGTTACCGTTTTCATCCCGTAGTACTCGTACATAAGGTATTGTGGTTGAAGTGGAAACGAATCATTGGTAAAGGTAAAGTTGTATGTTGCCGCTCCTTGGTCTGTTCCAACTACATCATTTGTAGGACAGACAACGGGCAGTTCCATGACTGCAAATGATTCAGAGAAACAAAAACACACGTAAAGGCGAAAGGAAAAACAAAGAAAAAACTCATGAGGTAAAATAAGGAGATTTTTTGAAGTGCAATGCGTTGTCCTGCAAAGAAATTTAAATGCCGTTTTCTTCTGATGAAAACGACCCCGTTTGTTAGGAAAGCGCTAATGCAAATGACTTGAAGTAAGTTGTTTATTCCAATGATTTTTCGATACTCCACAGTTTATGGCCATTTATGGAATGAGTAATATGATAATAACAACGTCTTATTTACCCAGCGTAGCACATTCAGGGCAACACTGTTCTCTTGGCGGGGAGAGAGGGGGGGGGGGGGCTGGTTCTGAAGGACGAATAAGGCCGTGGCGAGAATTAAACCCAATTTCTAAAGCGGGAAGGCAGGGAACTAACGACTAAATCATAACGTCTCATGAAATATGGATATCAGTTATCAAAGGCAAAAATTTACCCTGACGCCGAGTTTGTTTTATTAAAGCAGAAAATGAGTGGAACATATTAATGCAAGTTTGTTGAAAATCAACCAGTGAATAACAGAGCTATGAAGTTTCAAAGTTTTAATTTTGTGATGTCACGTGCGATCATCTCCCAATACGTCATGTAATATGAATTCCACAGAAGTGTCATTTTTCTTCAGAAATTTAGAAATAACTTTACGGGTGCATTTAATATCAGAAACATAATGTTATACAGGCTTCTATGAAAAAAGAATATCCATTCAATTATCATGACCCATTAACAAAATACACTTTTAGGGAATTTATAGCACATCACATGTAAAGAGTTGCTCGAATATGACGTCACAAAATTAAACGTTTGAAACTGCATTATTCTCTTATTCTTTTTTGAATTTTGCCAAACTTTCATGAATATGTTTCTCTCATGTTTCTGCTTTTATTTCCACCAACTTGACCTCAGGGTGAACCTTGCCTTAAATATACTGGTGATAAACTAAGTAGTAAGTCTTTAAATTGTTATTTCATGGGATGATAAGTGTAGGTTAGTGGGAGCTAGTCAATCTACAATATGGAACTATAACTGCATTTTAATCATTACTGCTACAAGGAACAATTTGTTGTAGAGGCTCTATCTCCCTGGAAGAGACATTGCCTCGACTCCGGCCATTGATCAGACAAAGTTATCGGGGCGACTCAGGATAAAAAAAAAATGGACTGGGTCCTCAGCAAAGTGAAGTCTTAGAGGCTGTTTGGAGAAAAGATGTCATTGAATTCGCCCGAAAGTTGCAGGGACGTCGTCGCTGCGACGTTCTCGCAGTATCTTTTGCCCCCAGCAGGTCTCGGAGACGTTTCGTCAGTTCGCGTGCAAAATTAGTCTCCTCGACGTCTCCGCGATGTCGCCGAAATGTCGCAGAGACGTCTCCGAGACCTGCTGGAAACTAGAAGGCATGTCGAAAATAATTGAACATGTGTAGCTTCCCCGCTACTCTTAGACCCGGCTTGTCTTCAGGAGACGTTGCGAGAACGACGCGCAGACGGTCGTCTCTGCGAGCAAGAGAGAGTCAAGTCGCCAACTGGTCACCAAATGGTCTCCATACGAGTAAGGTACATACACCCTAAATTCTTATCACTTCATATGCCGCGACGTTTTACTTACTATTGACAGTAACGTTGAAAACGCAGGGGTTCTCGTTAGCCGAGTTGTCTCTAGCTGTCACAGTCACACTGGTAGTCCCTGGTTGAAATTGGGAGCCCGACTGTAGTGGATGGTAGGTCAATTGCGGTGCTGGATCTGCATTATCAATAGCGTTTGCACTGGCGTAATTCACGACGTTGCTGAAATTCTGAACGACATTTGTGGGACAGGTAACTGCTGGAGGTTCCATGTCTATACAACAGTAGATAGTGATAGAACACGATAGAAAAATTGACAATAAATTCAAATTTTCCCTGAAAAAGAACGGTCAGTCAGAGAAAGAAAGCTAATATCGATGCGCTTTAAAAGAGGCGTTGATCCCTTTTCTTTCCGTGGGGGGGGGGGGGTCAAAAAGTTAGAATAATGCAAAATATTTCCATTATGCGCCCCGAAAACCTCAAAATTGCAAACATTTGGCCTATTTCTGTTTATGTAAATTTAATGTTTTTGACGTGCCTTGCACTTCAGGTTGTTAAACTTAGTGAGGGGCGACATGTTTGTCCCTTCCTTACATGTTCATGGTGTAAAAAGTTCGGAAAATGGAAAATCTTTCCGTTTTGCCCGTCGAAGTGTTCAAAATTAGTAACGTTTGGTTCATTTGTGTGTATGTTAATATAATGTTTTTGAAGAGCCTTGCACTTCGGGTTGTTAAACGTAGTGAGGGGCGATATGTTTGCCCCTTCTTTACATTTTCATGGGATAAAACGTTACTAGGACAATGTAAAATCTGTCCATTTTGCCCGTCGAAGAGTTGAAAATTACTAATGTTTGGTTCCTTTCTGTTTATGTTAATGTAATGTTTTTGAAGCGCCTTACACTGTTTTTTTTTATTCTGGCACTCCTATAAATTTTATGAAGTTTGAAGGTTGTCAAAATTAGAGGGGGGGGGGCGATAGGAAATGTTTGCCATGCGCTAATTTTCAGGGTGGGGGAAAACTGATCGCCTGATCCAAGGATCGACGCTCCTGTCTATAGGAAATGTGATAACACGAACGAGATGTAACACATCTAGTGCACTATAGATATTACTGGACTATTTTACTATTTCTATTCAAGGTAAGACGTTTTGTCGGTGTCGTTTTCTAGAGACGCTAAAATGGTGTGGATTTTTTCATCGTAGTTTCTACCGTCGTGAATTTTGTAATGTTTTATAAGTGTGGGCCACGATTGCCTTAATCATGCAAAGGAGGTCACGTTGCTCTCTGTTGATTAATGATGCTGATATCTATGCGAGGTCGGTTGAAAAGGTTTTGTTGAAGTTTACAAATCAATATGCAAATTGGTATTACTGGAATTTTGTCCTTAATAGTCATGCTCGCAATTTCTGGTAATTATTAAAGTTCCCATATTCAACTTCTATTCCCAAATAACTAAACAGTCGACATGGTCGAAAGATCAGGAAATATATAACTGAAATGCCTTGACATATACACGTCACACGTATAGAAGGGAATTTTGAATGCTGCCCTTGATACCATTTTCCAAGCAAATACAGTGTTACCCACGTCAATGTCGTGCTAAACCTCCCTCAAGAAAACTTACTTTACATAATATACTATATAGGATACGGTACATTTCATTTACGACTTACCAGCCACTGTAATCGTGAAATTGCACGTTTGCTCTAGGGTACCATCAGAAATCGTTAAACTGATTGGATTTGACCCAATGGAGAGCAAAACACCAGACGCCACATTTCCGGTTACCGTTTTCATCCCGTAGTACTCGTACATAAGGTATTGTGGTTGAAGTGGAAACGAATCATTGGTAAAGGTAAAGTTGTATGTTGCCGCTCCTTGGTCTGTTCCAACTGCATCATTTGTAGGACAGACGACGGGCAGTTCCATGACTGCAAATGATTCAGAGATACAAAAACACACGTAAAGGCGAAAGGAAAAACAAAGAAAAAACTCATGAGGTAAAATAAGGAGATTTTTTGGAGTACCATGCCTTGCCTCCAAAGAAATTTAAATGCCGTTTTCTTTTGAAGAAACCCACCCCCTTTGTTAGGAAGAAAGGGCTAATGCAAATGACCTGAAGTAAGTTTTTTTTATTCCTATGATTTGTCAATACTCCACAGTTTATGACCATTTATAGAATGAGTAGTATGATAATAATAACGTTTTTTTTTACCCAATGTACCATATTTAGGGCAACACTGTTGTTTGGGGGGAATGGGGGGGGGGGGGCTGCAATTGTTGGTATCGCCCCGTTTTCCACCAGGTAATTTTCTTCCATTACACGTGTGGAGGTGCAAAGTGAATAAATCATCTTCCTGAAGGTCGAATAAGGAAATGACGAGAATCAAACCCAATTTCTAAATCGGGAAGGCAGGGAACAACCACTAAATCATGACGTCTTATGTATTATGGATATCATTGTTATTAATGGCAAAGTTTACCCTGACGTCAAATTGGTTTTAATTAAAGCAGAAAATGAGAGGAACATATTAATAAAAGCTTGTCGAAAATCCAACGAAGAATAACAGAGCTTTGAAGTTTCAAAATTTTAATTTTGTGATGTCACATGCGAGCAGCTCCCAATACGCCACGTAATGTAAATTCCATGAAAGTGTCATTTTTCTTCAGAAATTTAGAAATGAATTTACCGGTGCATTCAATATATTATCAGAACCATTATTTCATACATGCTTCTATGAAGAAAAATCATTCAATTATCATGAACTATTAAAAAAAAAATGGCAATTTATGGAATTTATAGTACATCACATGTGGAGAGTTGCTCGCATATGACGTCACAAAATTAAACGTTTGAAACTGCATTATTCTATAATTCTTTGATGAATTTTTGCCAAACTTTCCTAAATATGTTTCCCATGTTTCTGCTTTTATTTAAACCAACTTGACCTCAGGGTGAACCTTGCCTTTAATATATTGATGATAAAGTAAGTAGCAAGTCTTTAAATTATTTCATGGGATGATAAATGTGGGTTAGTGGGAGCTAGTCAATCTACAATATGTCACGTGAGAATAAGATAGAGTATGCTTTAATATCTCATAAGGGTAATTGTATTTAAATATATACAGTAATTTTTGCGTACAAGGTGGAAAATTGTTTCCGAGGTACGTTTATTTAAAATGCTTAGAGCCCTTAGTAACAGACTCATAAACTGGTCGTCAGTCAAGGACCTCTAATAAATTATTCATATGAAGAGGGAAGAATAGATTGTCCGGTGCTATGTAGGAATTCAAGTAAACAAGTTTTGTTAGATGGCGGTGAAAGAATTCGTGGTAGCAGTTGAGTATTTTGGACGAACGAATAAAACTGAAACACGGGCTGAGGTTCTGGGAGACTCATTTTCACTGCCGCAGAGAGAGGGCTTGCTCGCCGGTAACGCTTTTGGCCGGGATCATTCGTTAGCCGCCTTTTCTTTTTTCGAACTTTGCGTTAAACCCCGGGGTTGCTTCGTCTTTGTCTTCACTACTTTTCGTTTACACACTGCACAACGAGGGAGGGACTTCTACAACATCACGGAGGCTATTTTCACCGCCCAGCCATCATTTCATTCACCGGTCATTCAAGTAGGTCATTAGTTAATTTAAAATTTATACTTAGGGACAGAAGAGTCTTGACACAATATGAAACTAAAACTGCGTTTTAATGATTATGGCTACAAGGAACAATTTGCTGTAAAGGCTCTATCTCACTGGAAGAGACATTGCCGCGACTCCCGCGATTGAGCAGACAAGGTAGTCGGGGCGACTCAGGATAAAAAAAATGGACTGGGTCTTTAGCAAGGTGAAGTCTTAGAGGCTGTCTATAGAAAAGATGTCAATCAATTCGCCGGAAAGTTGCAGGGGCGTCGTCGTCGCGACGTTCTCACAGTATCTTTTTCCCCCAGCAGGTGTCGGAGACGTTTCGTCAGTTCGCGTACAAAATTAGTCTCCTCGACGTCTCTGTGATGTCGCCGAAATGTCGCAGAGACGTCTCCGAGACCTGCTGGGAAACTAGAAGGCAATCATGTCCAAAACAATTGAACACGTTTACCTTTCCCGCGACTCTTTGATCCGGTTTGTCTTCAGGAGACGTTGCGAGAACGACGCGAAGACGTCTCTGCGAACAGAAGAGAGACAAGTCGCCAACTGGTCACCAAATGGTCTCCATGCGAGTAAGGTACATACATCCTTATGTCTCATCACTTTATATGCCGCGACGTTTTACTTACTATTGACAGTAACGTTGAAAACGCAGGGGTTCTCGTTAGCCGAGTTGTCTCTAGCAGTCACAGTCACACTGGTAGTCCCTGGTTGAAATAGGGAGCCCGACTGTAGTGGATGGTAGGTCAATTGTGGTGCTGGATCTGCATTATCAATAGCGTTTGCACTGGCGTAATTCACGACGTTGCTGAAATTCTGAACGACATTTGTGGGACAGGTAACTGCTGGAGGTTCCATGTCTATACAACAGTAGGTAGTGATAAAACACGATAGAAAAATTGACAATAAATTCAAATTTTCCCTGAAAAAGAACGGTCAGTCAGACAAAGAAAACAAAATTCCATACTCCTAAACAGAGGCGTTGATCCCCTTTTTTTTTGGGGGGGGGGGCAAAAAGTTAGAATAATGTAAAATATTTCCATTTTGCTCCCCGAAAAGCTGAAATTACAAACATTTGGTCCATTTCTGTTTATGTAAATTTGATATTTTTGACGTGCCTTGCACGTCAGGTTGTTAAACTTAGTGAGGGGCGATATGTTTGCCCCTTCCTTACCTTTTCATGGGGTGAAAAGTTAGGAAAATGTAGAATCTTTCCATTTTGCCCGTCGAAGAGTACAAAATTAGTAACGTTTGGTTCATTTCTGTTTATGTTAATGTAATGTTTTTGAAGAGCCTTGCACTTCGGGTTGTTAAACGTAGTGAGGGGCGATACGTTTGGCCCTTCCTTACATTTTCATGGGATAAAACGTTACTAGGAAAATGTAAAATCTTTCCATTTTGTCCGTCGAAGAGTTGAACATTACTAATGTTTGCTTCATTTCTGTTTATGTTAATGTAATGCTTTTGAAGTGCCTTGCACTGTTTTTTTTATGCTGGCACTCCTGTAAATTTTATGAAGTATGAAGGTTGTTAAAATTAGTGGGGGGTGATATGAAATGTTTGCCCCGCGTTAATTTTCAGGGGGGGGGGGAACTGATCCCCTGATCCAAGGATCGACGCTCCTGTCCATAGAAAAGGTGATAACACCAACCAGATGTAACACATCTATTGCACTATGGATATTACTGGACTATTTTACTATTTATGTTCAAGGTAAGACATTTTGTCGGTGTTGTTTAGAGACGCTAAAATGGTGTTGATTTTTTTCATCGCAGTTTCTACCGTCGTGAATTTTGTGATGTTTTATAAGTGTGGCACACAATTGCGTTTATCAGGCAAAGGAGGTCACGTTGCTCTCTGTTGATTAATGATGCTGATATCTATGCAAGGTCGTTTGAAAAAAAAATGTTGAAGTTTACAAATCAATATGCAAATTGGTATTACTGGAATTTTTTCATTAACACTTATGCTCGCAATTTCTGGTAATTATTAAAGTTCCCAAATTCAACTACTATTCTCAAATTACGTAACAGTCGAAAGATCATGGAATATGTAACTGAAATGCCTTGACATATATACGTCACACGTATAGAAGTGAATTTTGAATGCTGCCCTGATACGATTTTCCAAGCAAATACAGTGTTACCCACGTCAATGTCGTGCTTAAACTCCCTCAAGAAAACTTACTTTACATAATATACTATATAGCATACGGTACATTTCATTTACGACTTACCAGCCACTGTAATCGTGAAATTGCACGTCTGCTCTAGGGTTCCATCAGAAATCGTTAAACTGATTGCATTTGACCCGATGGAGAGCAAAACACCAGACGCCACATTTCCGGTTACCGTTTTCATCCCGTAATACTCGTACATAAGGTATTGTGGTTGAAGTGGAAACGAATCATTGGTATAGGTAAAGTTGTATGTTGCCGCTCCTTGGTCTGTTCAACTGCATCATTTGTAGGACAGACAACGGGCAGTTCCATGACTGCAAATGATTCAGAGACACAGAAATACACGTAAAGGCGAAAGCAAAAAACAAAGAAAAAACTCATGAGGTAAAATAAGGAGATTTTTGGAGTACAATGCCTTGTCTTCCAAAGAAATTTAAATGCCGTGTTCTTTTGATGAAAACGACGCCGTTTGTTCGGAGGAAAGGGCTCATGCAAATGACTTGAAGTAAGTTGTTTATTCATATGATTTTCGATACTCCGCTGTTTATGGCCATTTATAGAATGAGTAATATGATAATAATAACGTCTTATTACCCAGTGTAGCATATTTAGGGCAACGCTGTTCTCTGGGGGGGGGGGGGCTGCAATTGTTGGTATCGCCCCATTTTCCACAAGGTCATTTTTTTCTTTTAAACGTGTGGAAGAGCAAAGTGGATAAATCACCTTCCTGAAGAACGAATAAGGCCGTGGCGAGAATCAAACCCAATTTCTAAAGCGGGAAGGCAGGGAACAAACCACTAAATCATGACGTCTCATGTATTATGGATATCATTGTCTTTAAAGGCAAAGTTTACCCTGACGAAAACAGAATATGAGTGGAACATATAAATGAAAGTTTGTCGAAAATCCTTTAAACAATGACAGAGCTATGAAGTTTCAAAGTTTTAATTTTGTGATGTCACATGCGAACAGCTCCTAATACGTCAGGTAATGTAAATTCCATACAAGTGTCATTTTTCTTCAGAAATTTAGAAATGACTTTACCGGTGCATTCAATATTATCAGAAACATTATTTCATACAGGCTTCTATGAAAAACAGTCATTCAGTTATCATGAACTATTAACCCGTTGTCTACGGGACCGGATGTGTCCTGTATTAATTCTATGGGATTTTCAAAAGCCCAGGAGGCAACGGGTTAAAAAAATGGCATTTATGGTATTTACACTACATCACATATGGAGAGCTGCTCGCATATGACGTCGAAAAATTAAACGTTTGAAACTGCATTATTGTGTAATTCTTTGGTGAATTTTTGCCAAACTTTCATAAATAGGTTTCTCTCATTTTTCTGCTTTTATGTAAACGAACTTGACCTCAGGGTGAATCTTGCTTTTAATATACTGGTGATAAACGAAGTAGCAAGTCTTTAAATCGTTATTCCATGGGATGATAAATGTGGGTTAGTGGGAGCTAGTAAATCTACAATATGGAACTATAACTGCGTTTTAATCATTATTGCTACAAGGAACAATTTGCTGTAAAGGCTCTATCTCACTGGAAGAGACATTGCCGCGACTCCCGCGAATGTTTAGACAAGGTAGTCGGGGCGACTCAGGATAAAAAGTGACTGGCTCCTCAGCAAGGTGAAGTCTTAGAGGCTGTTTGTAGAAAAAATGTCAATCAATTCGCCCGAAAGTTTCAGGAACGTCGTCGCCGCGACGGTCTCGCAGTATCTTTTGCCCCAGCATGTTTTGGAGACGTTTCCTTAGTTCACGTACTAAATTAGTCTCCTTCACGTCTCCGTGATGTCGCTGAAATGTCTCAGAGACTTCTCCGAGACCTGCAGGAAGCTAGAAGGCATGTCCAAAATAATTGAACATGTGTAATTTTCCCACGTCTCTTAGACCTGGCTTGTCTTCAGGAGACGTTGCGAGAACGACGCGAAGACGGTCGTCTCTGCGAGCAAGAGAGAGTCAAGTCGCCAACTGGTCACCAAATGGTTTCCATGCGAGTAAGGTACATACATCCTTATGTCTGATCACTTCATATGCCACGACGTTTTACTTACTATTGACAGTAATGTTGAAAACGCAGGGGTTCTCGTTAGCCGAGTTGTCTCTAGCAGTCACAGTCACACTGGTAGTCCCTGGTTGAAATTGGGAGCCCGACTGTAGTGGATGGTAGGTCAATTGCGGTGCTGGATCTGCATTATCAATAGCGTTTGCACTGGCGTAATTCACAACGTTGCTGAAATTCTGAACGACATTTGTGGGACAGGTAACTGCTGGAGGTTCCATGTCTATACAACAGTAGATAGTGATAAAACACGAAAGAAAAATTGACAATAAATTCAAATTTTCCCTGAAAAAGAACGGTCAGTCAGACAAAGAAAACAAATATTCATACTCCTAAACAGAGGCGTTGATCCTTTTTTTTGGGGGGGGGGAGTTAGAATAATGTAAAATATTTCCATTTTGCTCCCCGAAAAGCTGAAATTACAAACATTTGGTCCATTTCTGTTTATGTAAATTTAATATTTTTGACGTGCCTTGCACGTCAGGTTGTTAAACTTAGTGAGGGGCGATATGTTTGCCCCTTCCTTACCTTTTCATGGGGTAAAAAGTTAGGAAAATGTAGAATCTTTCCATTTTGCCCGTCGAAAAGTACAAAATTAGTAACGTTTGGTTCATTTCTGTTTATGTTAATATAATGTTTTTGAAGAGCCTTGCATTTCGGGTTGTTAAACGTAGTGAGGAGTGATACGTTTGGCCCTTCCTTACATTTTCATGGGTTAAAACGTTACCAGGAAAATGTAAAATCTTTCCATTTTGTCCGTCGAAGAGTTGAAAATTACTAATGTTTCCTTCATTTTTGTTTATGTTAATGTAATGTTTTTGAAGCGCCTTGCACTGTTTGTTTTTTATTCTGGCACTCCTGTAAATTTTATGAAGAAAGAAGGTTGTTAAAATTAGTGGGGGGGGGGGTTAGATATGAAATGTTTGCCCCGCGTTAATTTTCAGGGGGGGGGGACTGATCCCCTGATCCAAGGATCGACGCTCCTGTCCATAGAAAAGGTGATAACACCAACCAGATGTAACACATCTATTGCACTATGGATATTACTGGACTATTTTACTATTTATGTTCAAGGTAAGACATTTTGTCGGTGTTGTTTAGAGACGCTAAAATGGTGTTGATTTTTTTCATCGCAGTTTCTACCGTCGTGAATTTTGTGATGTTTTATAAGTGTGGCACACAATTGCGTTTATCATGCAAAGGAGGTCACGTTGCTCTCTGTTGATTAATGATGCTGATATCTATGCAAGGTCGTTTGAAAAAAAATGTTGAAGTTTACCAATCAATATGCAAATTGGTATTACTGGAATTTTTTCATTAACACTTATGCTCGCAATTTCTGGTAATTATTAAAGTTCCCAAATTCAACTACTATTCTCAAATTACGTAACAGTCGAAAGATCATGGAATATGTAACTGAAACGCCTTGACATATACACGTCACACGTATAGAAGTGAATTTTGAATGCTGCCCTTGATACCATTTTCCAAGCAAATACAGTGTTACCCACGTCAATGTCGTGCTTAAACTCCCTCAAGAAAACTTACTTTACATAATATACTATATAGCATACGGTACATTTCATTTACGACTTACCAGCCACTGTAATCGTGAAATTGCACGTCTGCTCTAGGGTTCCATCAGAAATCGTTAAACTGATTGCATTTGACCCGATGGAGAGCAAAACACCAGACGCCACATTTCCGGTTACCGTTTTCATCCCGTAATACTCGTACATAAGGTATTGTGGTTGAAGTGGAAACGAATCATTGGTATAGGTAAAGTTGTATGTTGCCGCTCCTTGGTCTGTTCCAACTGCATCATTTGTAGGACAGACAACGGGCAGTTCCATGACTGCAAATGATTCAGAGACACAGAAATACACGTAAAGGCGAAAG
>JZLH01S0027857.1:23107-35607 GCA_001188425.1 Eucidaris tribuloides | reverse complement strand
CCATAATATTTATCTGTATGGTAAAAAAAATAAGATTTAATGATAAAAAAACTAATCTGGACTGCTGGTGTGTTCTCCATTCACCTGATTCTGGGGATTGATTTTTCTTAATCTATTCGTCGGTATTTAAAACCTATCACTAACTGAAAGAAAATAGACATTATTTGTCAAGCGATTTACATGATTTTAAAAGGGAAATGTCTTGTGTTGATATTCCTTTTTCCATACTACATGTAATTTTTTTTTAAATCGTCATCGCATTGTGAGACCCTTGCAGAGTAATTACCGTCAACTTGGAGGAACTGTATTCCGTTGAAATTCCATATAAAACACAAAGTATGAAATCACTGTGCATGGAATATGTAGAAACAGAACGGAAACAACACATTTCATTTGTATGTTTTCAAATCATTGTTTCTCTAGTATTGCCTGTAAAGACGATGGCACCAATTTTTTGCTAGAACGACACATTTCAAACCCTGTAGCCAATGGGCAATTTCGGTGGTCTGTAATCACACAACTTAATCGGGATGACGTGGGTTTGATCCCCATACGAGTCCGAAATCTTTTTCCCATTTACCAAATATTATGTTAGTTTTTTTTGATAGGCACAAATTTCAGTATTTAAATATTCTTTTAAAGACTAAATCTACTTATACATTTACATATTTATATCTATATTATCTCTGTTTGCATTAATTTGTACACTTATAGGTTTCTACACATTTACAAATTTATATATTTAAATCTTATTTATACATCTATATATTCATACGTTTAGAAATGTGTATTTATGTAACTGAATCGGTGAATTTACAAAGGGCCCAAGTTCACATAGTAATAATGTGGACTTGGGCCCTTTGTGAATTCTGATTCAATTATTGGTCACATATTCATATATCTATATATTTCTGTATTTATATGTTGATAAGTATATATCTATACGTTTCATACATTAACACCTTTATTACTTATATACAACATCTTATATTTCATAATCACATTACTATGACATGAAGCCTACGTAAAAGGAAACGATGGGAGCTAGTCATGGCTTCGATCCTGATCCTCCTGGCGGCCTTCTCCGTGGCCGCATGTTTCCTCTTCACCCTGGTATGGCCACCGCGAGGAGGAAAGGGTGACACCACCGCCCCAGAGGAGGCAAGATGGGAAGGTTATAGGTTCGAGAACGGCGCCGTGGCTGCGGACGCACAAATTTGTTCGGAGGTCGGGAGGTGAGAAAACCAAGAGTAGAAGTAGAAGAAAAATTTTTGATAGTACATATAGTAGCAAGCAATTACAGTGAGAGTACTACTAATAGTCAAGATAACAATAGTAGAAATAGTAATAGTAATAACAGCAACGTGGTTGGCCCTTTAGTAGTGTAGTAGTAGTAGTAGTAGTAGTAGTAGTAGTAGTAGTAGTAGTAGTAGTAGTAGTAGTAGTAGTAGTAGTAGTAGTAGTAGTAGTAGTAGTAGTAGTAGTAGTAGTAGTAGTAGTAGTAGTAGTAGTAGTAGTAGTAGTAGTAGTAGTAGTAGTAGTAGTAGTAGTAGTAGTAGTAGTAGTAGTAGTAGTAGTAGTAGTAGTAGTAGTAGTAGTAGTAGTAGTAGTAGTAGTAGTAGTAGTAGTAGTAGTAGTAGTAGATATAGTTACAATAGTCGTAGTGTAACGTCTACAAATTTTCATTGATGTTGCCATTGGTTGTAGGGACATTTTACGAGAGGGTGGGTCTGCAGTGGACGCGGCCATTGCAGCCATGCTTTGTATCGGCGTTGTTCACCCTTCTTCTGCAGGTAAATTTAAAAACATTTTGAAAATATCCCGGAAAATATTTTAATCAAGATAATGAAAATACCACGATTGGCAGTGGTCCACGACATGGCGAACACTCATTTCAATTCTAGAAAGGAAGTACGATGTTTAAGTTCTTTATTGGGAGAGTTTTGTCGTGTAGATCTCTTGTCATAAAACAATAACTGTCAATTGCTTTTTTACAATGAGCAAGTTCTATTGTGTAGGTTTGTACAACCCTCTTTAAATTTCCTTTTCTCGTAACCAATTCAAGACGAATCTTTTCACGGAGGATGTGAAATCAACGGAACTTGTTTTTACTTGGTCTCTTGGTAATGCATGTTTGTTTTTTAAACGTAATTTCGAAAGAATGTCAATGATTTTCGAATAAAGAAAATGACCCCAACTGTTCTTTTATATAACGACTTACCTCTTGTGATAAGACATAGGGAATTGGGGGGAAACTGAAATAAAACACATTCTATTGGTAAAAAGTTCATTGCTGTGCATATAACTTTACCCTGTTTTGTACATTTTCACACTACATTTTTTGTTTTTGTGTTTTTTGTTTTTTAAATTTAAGGTATTGGTGGCGGCTTTTTCATGACGGTCTACGACCGTGAGACGAGAAGGAGCCAAGTGATCGATGCTCGAGAGAGGGCGCCTTTCGCGGCGAACGAGTCAATGTTTGTCGGCCGTCCAGAATTATCACTTGCAGGTATGTGTGTATACCAACAAACAACCAACCAAACAAACTACCAAACAAACAAATAAACAAACAAAACTAACTAACTAACTAACTAACTAACTAACTAACTAACTAACTAACTAACTAACTAACTAACTAACTAACTAATTTACTAACGATTAACTAACTTACCAATCACCTAAATAACTAATTAACTAATTAATGAACTATCCACCTGTGACCAAATAACTAAGCAATCAACTAAGTAACTAACCAACCAACTAATTAACTAACTATCCGATCAATTAAGTAACTGACCATCTAACTCACTAATTAAAAATGAACAAACAAACTAACCTACTAACTAACTAACTAACTAACTAACTAACTAACTAATAAACTAACTAACTAGTCAATTGACCAATAATTGAGAAGCAATCGAAACACAGAGCGGAATCACACAGTAAAGCAAAAACCTTCATATTCACATAAAGTGGATCTTCAGGCAGGCGATCACCCCAAAACCACAATCGTTTAATATGCACAGGAAGATGTATTGAATGATGATTTATTCAATGATCAATCGAATATTTTTTTATTTTTCACCTTGTCTGATTTTATTCTAAACTTAATGTTTTGTTTTGAGGCAAGTGTTGAAAGCAGAAGTGATTGTAGTATCAGTGGTTGTAGTGGTAGTAGTTATCGTGGAAGTTACAGTAGTAGTTGTGGTAGTGGTGGTGGTGGTGGTAGTAGCGGTAGTAGTAACAGTAGTAGTAGTGGTGGTAGTAGTAGTAGTAGTTCTTTTTGTTGTAGTAAGAGTATGCCTATATAATAGTAGTGGTATACGTAGTAGTAATTGTTATAGTTGTAATGGTAGTAGATTGCAGTACTTGGTAACTATTTATAATTTCGTTTGTATTTTACTTTAAGCTGCTTTTATGATAATTTTATGTTTATATCTTATTTTATTGTGTTAATGAGCCAGGGCTTCGTGGTAGACCAGTCTTTATATATTGTACTGAACGAACTACCCTGTCACTTTTTAATATGTGAAATAAATAAATAATAAATAAATAAATAAATATTATGTGTCAGATATGAAAGTTATGAAAATGTTGTAAAACCATATTCAAGGTATTTTGTTGTTGCTGTTAACAACCCGTCTCTGTATGTAATAGCAAAAGTCCACAGAAAGAAAAAAACAATGAAGACAAAGTGGACATTTACTCATTGATCTGACGTTTATTACCATATTTTCTATAATTGTTATCAACTCTGTCAAAGGTGGTCTGAGTATTGCCACACCCGGTGAAATGCGGGGCTACAAGAAGGCGCACGACCTCTACGGCAGGTTGCCGTGGAATCGGCTCTTCTCTCCAGCGATATCGATAGCAGAAGAAGGCTACATCATCGATAAGACACTGTCGAATGATATTGTCGATGGAGAAGACTATATCAGGGCGGATCCTGGATTAAGGTCAATGTCATATTTTTCCCATTGATTTCATGTTTTATAGGGAGGGAATTGATGCATTACAAATAATTTAACGGTCCACTGAGGGCCACTGAGAGGAAGAATGGTATAGCACCCTCTTTTGACGGAAATGATATAAGCGCGGGCACCAATATATCTTACCCCAAGAAACCCTTCGCAGCGGGTCCCTTCGGGGCTACAATATATCCCACGATGCAATGTACAGAGCTCGTTGCACTACGGTTGTTCGGCAGAAGGGCCCTAGCATAATTATGCACCTGGCTGAAGGGCCTTAACAGTACATTTTCTCTAATTTGGAAAATATCACCTTATTTGATATTTGCAATTAACAGACTGACGGAAGGATCTAAGAATATCACACTACTTTGATTTCATGAAGAGAGTCAATCGTTTTAAAGTAGAGGCAATTAAATGTTAAGGCCCTTCTACCGTACAACAGACGCTGAGAGTAAAGAGCTCGTTGTATGACAAGATGTAGTATTCCTTTTCCTTTTGCAGTTTGCACACTACATGTACCACAGTATAACGAACAAATATTGATAAATAATGAAGTGCCCACACTATACGGTTAACAATGATCACAGTTTTGAAAAATCCTTCATGCTATAGGTGTCTCTGATAAGGTATAAAAATAAAGTCCTAAAAATTGCATTTACTTCAAAATGATCATTCAGTGCTTTGAGATGGTGAAAATTCATTAGCACCCAGTTTGCCATTTCCCGTTCCCCCATCAACAGTTGTGTTATTTAGAGTTTACCATACACCAGATGCATAAATCAAATGTGATGTTCATTCATACGTATCTTGCCAATGACAGTATAACTTTGCTTATTTGGTAGTGTAGGATGTTTGTTCATTCAAGCACCTATCACAGTTTGACCATTTTTTTTTTAAATTGAAGCTCCACATTGTTAAATAATGTATCAAAGACGAGTTCTTATCATTTCCCCCATGACAATGAGTCTTGAAGGCAAACAACGTAGGTCCTACTGTATGCCCATAAGGTTTCCAGTTTCATCACATATTTTGTGACCTTCTTATTAATTTTTTGTCACTTTATTGGTAAAATAAATGTGTTTATTGTAAGGAAATATACTGTTGATAAAATTATTTCGCTAAAAGACACCTGCATTTCATTCATTACAATAACACGGTACAATAATGCGATACCATTTTACATTAATTATAGCTCGCTATTCCTTACCGCTGACGGCGCCCTAAAACAAAAAGGCGATTTGTGCCGAAATCCGCTGCTGGGTGCTACACTGAGATCATTAGCTGAACAGGGAGCTGACATCTTCTACACAGGACAAATAGCTGATAATTTAGTGACTGAAGTACAACAGAAAGGTACGTATATATATAAGACCAGAATACATGGTCTTATAAATTATATGATGCAACTGGCAATTTAACGTTCTCTTTATGTCCTTTGAACGTCTGTGCACGTTTTAAAGACGTAACGTTGTCACGTACAGACGACATTTTCATTAGGCATTTCGCATGACGATAAAACTGTCAACCATTTTCAAGTTCTTGGGACGTTGAGAAACGGTTGTGATATACGTCTTTCTAATGCTACAATATTTGTTTGATTTTGTTTAAAGCCCAAGTTTAGTTTTGGGAATTTTTTGTTTATTTGAAAGCTTTATGCCCCAAAGTCATAACCCTGCAATAATAGACTATGAATGTCTTTAGTTTTTTTGTTTTAATAATTAAATGAAAATCTCGGAGGGGGTGTGTACCCCAGAGATTTTTCGGTCTATATTTTGCATTATAACATCGAAAGGTTAATAAGGCGTTAAGGTTAATGAGTTATACCTCATCTGAAAGAGCAGACTCTGTTCTTTCAGATGAGTAATAAACTCATATAACCTTAAGCGCCTATTAACCCTTTGAATGTCTATAATGTAAAATATAGCCGAAAATCTCGCTCCTCCCCCGCCGAGATTTTCATTAATAAAAAAAAAAAACAAGAAATCAGAGTCTATTTTTGCAGGGTTATGACTTTGGGGCATAAAGCTTTCAAATAAACAAAAAATTCCCAAAACTAAACTTGGGCTTTAAATATCCGATATTAAGAGTCATCCGACTTATGCTGCAGGAATTTAGAACGTTCAGAAATATGCAATACAGAGACACCAGACTACTACGTTTACGAATATCCGTAGAATGTCGGTTGACACCCAGAAGTTTGGCAATCTACTGCCATGTCAACTTTTACAAATTAATTTGACATGACCAAAATCTGACCACTGTGAATAAGATTCATCAGAACAATTTTTTATTCAATCAACGTTTAATATAATACTATACCCACTCGGGAAATTACTTAATTACTAAATAGTTTCATTGTCAATACCTTTCTCAATTTAATCAAAAAAGTAATAATACAAATCATTTTCTCTCGCCATGTTTCACAAATCCCAGGTGGTATTCTGACATTAGATGATCTCCAATCGTACGAGGCTATCGTTAAAGAACCACTAACTGTCGAGATTTTCGATGGCATGACAGCCTTAACTGCTCCACCGCCCTCTAGTGGTGTAGTTGCGGAGATGATTATGAATATCATTGACGGTAATTTAGCCATATATCAGTATAATGCTATACATACATGTAGAATGCAGACTACAATAGACCCATGCGACCTCTTAAATTCATCAAGGATGGCGTCACACTTTTACATGTGTATGTTAATACTAAATCTGTTTAGAATACTTCACTCAACGAGCGTGTGCACAGACAGACAGACACACACAGACATACTCACACAAACAACACACACATACATACATACATACACATACATACACATACATACACACACATATACACACATACATATACATATACATACTCACAAACAGACATACAGACACACCTACACACAACACACACATTATACACACATACACACACATACACACATAATCACCTAAACACCTACACGCATGCACATACACACACACACCCACACACACACACAACACACACATATACACATACACACATACACACATACACATAGACAGACACAGACACAGACAAATACACACATACACACCCCCACACACACAACACAACACAACACAAAACACAAGTATACACACACATACACATATACAAACATACACACACATACACACACAAACACACACAGACACACACAGACACACAGACTCATACACACATACACACATACACACATACACATATATACACAGACAGACACATAAACACACACACTCACAGACACACTCACAGACACACACACAGACACACACACTCACACACACAACACATACACACATACACACACACACACACTCACACACACACACACACACACACACACACACACAACACATACACACATACACACACACACACACTCACACACACACACACACACACACACACACACACACATTCACATACGCTCGCGCGCACACACACACGCACACACGCACACACACAGACACACAGACAGACACACACACACACACACACACACACACAAACACAAAACAATAGGCCTACATTTCACAACATGTCGTCATCTTAAGTAGACAGCAATAATAACAATGAATATGTAAAGTAAAACGTTGCAGGAATTAATCTAGCATTTTGACAATGCTATTAATCAATACATGTATACATAATACTTTTTATGCACACGCATGCAATACTGGTTTATTCATTTATGTTATGTATAATTATATGTATTTTTATATATTTGCTGTGATATGTTTTAAGAATATATAATAAAAACTATCGTGCTGTTCTCAAATCACAAATATAGTTTTATATTCAGACAAAACCATCGGTAATGATTAAAATTAAAATGTCAGATAAGAATCTTTATCGCAGCTGTCATGAACGTGATGTTGATTTCTCCTTTTCTCTTTTGGAAAGAATATCAGTATTCTGCAGACGACGTGTTGACACTTGACGACGAAATTTTGATGTACCATCGATTTGTTGAGGCAACCAAGTTTGCCTTTGCCAAAAGAGCTCAACTCGGAGACACGGATTATGTTGCCGTGCAGGACGTAAGTGAGCTTTGTTATCACCAAATTTCGATCCTTGGGAGGAATTGCACATGTAGTTCTAAAGCTATGAATGTTCTGCATTTTCTTTTTTACGGTGGTGCCGTTGCGTATATTACCAGATAATAAAACGATTTGCAGACGTTTTGCTTTAAGTGTGAAGCTTTTGCAACAAGCAGGGGTTACAGAGGTGTTGTAGGGTCACTCCCAAAATTAATTCCAAACTACAAAATAGTCCGAAAAAAAAACTTTTCCAATTTGTTTTGTGTGTTGGTGAATAAAAAACAATTTTCCAATTTGTTTTGAGTGTTGGTGAATAAAAGTGCCCGTCAGAAATACTCGTTCCTAGGTACCTTTAAAGATACGCTATTGCGTTGTTTAATCTGGAAATAGAGATGGACACAATGTATTTCGTCAGTTTTGTTGTTTTTATTTCAGCACTATGTTGATGCCCTATAATAATACTTGTGGTTGATACAGTTACGTTGGTGCCAATTTCTGTCTGATTGTGGATGTGCTGTGTGGGAAGATGAAAAAGACCCCTTTTAAAATCTTGTGTGCTAAAGACAAAGTTCCCTGCTCTAACTTACACTTTTCTTGGTGCCGAAAGAGAAAGAAATCACACTTTGCAAAAGTCACGTGAATATGGCGTAGTGCTTATTTCGTTCTTTGAACAGGTAATTAATAATATGACGTCAGAGGATGTGGCTCATTTGATTCGTCAAACCATCAGCGATGACCGCGTGACGTACACAAACGTCACCCAGTACGAATCGGGATATGCGAACACGTTCGACGAAGGTACCTCCCATTTATCTGTCGTAAGTCCCGAGGGCGATGCGGTTGCCATGACGAGCACTGTCAACAATGGGTAAGAAGTTTTGGTATCACATTTATGTGACATCTCCTCCATTGAAATAAATGTTAATAATGCAAACTTTGTGTCATGTTTAACAATAAATATTTATACCTTTTAGAGTATGTCCAATCCTTATGTGCTTAAACCAGAATGTCATTACGTTAAAGGCCACTGTCATCATTGGGAGAATTAATGAAGTGCCTCAAAAACCAAATGGGCTAAAACATATACCAATGTATACGGCAGCTGGAGTATATCTCCTGGCTAGAAGAATTTGTCTTAATTGTTTACTTGAAGAATTACAAGCATTCATTTACCAGTACTGAATTAAACTGGTGCTTTGATAGAAATCGATTCCATACAAAGCTTAAAGACATCGTATAACAATGTTTTCAGGTAGTAAGAAATAGTAAAGCATCTTTTTACCTGGTAACAGTTGTTCTATTTTTGACATTCGACAATATGAGATTTGAACAGATCAAAACCTGGCTTCCTAGCTGCCGGATTCATTAAAAAAATCCTAAACTTGTGATAAAAGGTTTTGTCACGTCAGAAAGGTCATGTGCCTGTGGTACGAGAATGATTTTAAAGGTATTGTATAACAACATTTCCAGTTTACAAAATCTTAGCTACACGATTTCTCATTGCTACCAGTGTCTCTGATAAGGTCTAAAAAAAAAAAAGCCCTGAAAAATAAAATCGCAATTCAAAACGATCATTAAGGGCTTCTAATACATAAAAGTCATTGAGCGAACCATTCCAGTTTATCTCACAGGTACTGAGTACCATCAAGAAAAAATAACATTTATACATTTTTTTCCTCCAGATTTGGATCTAAAATCATGTCACCAACGACTGGCGTTATTCTCAACAACCAAATGGACAGTTTCTCCACACCCGGGCTACGAAACTCGGATGGAATCGCGCCCTCAGCGCCAAATTTTATTTCTCCTGGCAAACGTCCGATGTCATCAATGAGTCCGACAATTTTGCTGACCGATGACAGTGACGTCAGACTTGCTTTAGGAGCTTCTGGGAGCTCAAGAATGGTGACGTCAATATCTTTGGTAAGACATTCTGTAAATAAAATCAGATAACTTTTTACTTTTACCTGGTAGATTTAGGGTTAACAAGATGATACAAATTCATATCTAATTATGAAATTATATTAAAAAATGTTATTTTTACATACGATGAAACCGTTAATTCTTTAACATCATTCTGATCTTAACATCATATTACACATAGTGCTTTCTACGATAAGGTTGGATGTAATGTTTGCTTTGTATGTGTGTTCCCTCCTGGAAAACCGTCATAGGTCATGTAATTATATGTTATTTAGCTTTAGTATTCATTTCATTCGAAATTGTAAATCTTGTAATAACAATGCATTTCGATCTCACAAACGTACGTGTGCACACGCACACATGTAAATAAACACACTCGTAAACAAACACACACATACAAACACACACACACACAGACAGACACACACATGTAAACAAACACACAAAAATGCACACAACATACACATACATACACACATACGCACATACACACATATGCACATACACACACATACGCACAAACATACACACACACACACACACACACACACACACACACACACACACACACACACACACACACACACACACACACACACACACACACACACACACACACACACACACACACACACACACACATTGATTTGGGATTACGTCTTTGTTCTTTCCTGTTCTGTGTAACTCGCAATTCAGATTTCTTTTGGTCATTGTCTCCCATTACTAGTTTGACAGAATTAAAACCATGTAAGAGCACACACAGACACGCATACAGATGCACAGATGCATGCACACACACACACACACACAGATGTAACTACTGATCGATTGTTATGCTTTAATGCAGGTTAGTTTTCGAACTCAACGTTTTAAAGAAGATCTCCGAGACACCATAAACATGCGTCGTGTGCATCATCAGCTCTCGCCAAACTACGTCCAGTTTGAACAAGATTTCAATGGGGTTCGTCTTACCGATTCTTACTTAATAAATGCTTATGAGTATTTTGTATGTCTTTTAAATCTATAAAACAGTACCATCATTGACATACGGTTAAACAGTCACTATATGGCAAGTGTTTTCTTTTTTTTTCAAATGGTAACAAATGTGAATATGACGTGTGTTTGACCATTTGCTCGATTATGTTACATCTGTGCACAATAGTACAATTGAATGTAGAATAATCGTAATGATTATTTTTCTCCTTCACCTTTGTACTTGAGACACTAAAAAAAAATAGCTCGTGTGCTTAAGTAAGATCTATGGAAAAATACCTTTTCAATACCCGATAAGAAACGCCCAATTCAAAGAAAATTTGAAAAGAACAATTGTCATTATTATCCCCTCGAAAAAAAAAATCGGCGTGTAAATAGTGAACAGTATCATTTTGATATTATATATTACAGTATTTACAGTTGATGACAGAACTAAGATTTTACCTTCATCACAAACATAATCTAATAAACACGACATTAATATATGTTGTGTGTTATCGTATATTCTTTCGTTACGACACTTACAGGATATTTTGACTGGTCTTCAGCTGAAACATCACGAAACAAGATACCAGGAAAGATACGCCGTGGTACAAGCTATTCAACGGGACAGCGACGGGACATTGTATGCTTTCTCAGATCCCCGAAAGGGAGGCGTAGCCGCTGGATACTAAATTATCTTATCTACGTATCAAATTTGTTATTATTTCTCACTTTGGGATTTTTTTCATGTAAAGTCGCATTTTTTGCAAGATAAACTGTTCACATTTCAATTTACAACACCCGTTAGTGCAGTCATACAAGTATGAATATGTATTTTCAATGCTATGTACTATGAGGACATTTATTTCTGTATTATTTCTGATTGTATTTTGAATTCTATATTGTATTGTTTGTTGAAATACGAAATAAAACAAATCAAATCAAATCAAATCAAATCAAATCAAATCAAATCAAATCAAATCAAATCAAATCATGTCATTCATACTTACTTTCTTAATCCTTCTCACACTTGTCAGTGCATAAGGCCTCCACAGCTGATTGCCAGTTTCTTCTGTTCTGAGCAAGTGCCCCCAGTCCATTCCAGGTTTGGTTTATTGGCTTCATCTCCTATTCAATTGTTCTCCATGTCCCTTTTATTCTCCCCCTCTTTCCTTGCCCTTGTGGTGTCCAACGTAGTGCTGTTTCTGTGTGTCTAGTACTGTCCATGCGCAATACGTGTCCCAACCATCTCCACCTTCTTCTGGTTATTTCATTCATACAGAGTGTTCAATATACCGTGAGCAGTTTTGAATAGTTCCATGAGATCGAAAATAATAACGCTGCTCCAAACGATAATGGTAGTTGTGTCGATAAAAACTGTAATAGTAATTGTACACTTTTCAAAACCGTTCCTTTTCATGATGTTGTGTGTTCTAACTGAGCTGCTGTGCAAGCATTTATAGATTTACAAACAGTGTGTGTCGGTATTAGGGAAATAGACCAGTTTACTAATTTTATGCATATACCGTACCTTTTAAACAAAGGTTGTCCGTACCAACATGAAAGCTACCCA
>JZLH01S0027832.1:1424-22337 GCA_001188425.1 Eucidaris tribuloides | reverse complement strand
TCACAATACGTACATTGCATTAACAATTACAAAATTGTACAATTATTTGAATTAAATTCAAAGTAACATTACAATTAAAAATTTGAATTACCCATGCCCTATTACTAACCTTGTAAAATTTAATCAATAGGTATTCAGTTTTTTAAATTTCAAGCCTGTTTAGATCAACCCGTTGTCCTTTTGCGAAACCCAACAGTTCTTTCTCACCTACGTGTACATTGCTACGCTATATGCAATGTTGAATGCTGCCACTTACGCAAGTCATAAAACAATAATAGCCACAAAGAAAACAATTACAAGAGAGTACTGAGGGCACTTAAACCACCTGTGCTCTGATTAAAAACACTCCAACACGACTCGACTCAACATCATTAATTTGGGTTAATTAAGCCTTTTCCATGGATATTTCCCTATACAACTCCATCCTCCCCCCCCCACCTCAAGCTTGAATGGGAAACTTGTCACGATTGATTTTTAATTAATTTGTCACTCCGTGAAAGAAGCACACCAAATATATCTTGCTACTGTAAGCTCTATGCAAAAAAAATATTTTTTTTCCCATTGTGCTTGGATAAAAACAATTTAAAATAATTTGAAGTCTTTAACAAGAGTGGACATTACATGAATGACACAAAATCAATTTTTTTACCATAAAATAATAACTCCACTAAGAGGCTTACAAGTACGATAAGCAACAATGTTGATCATGTCCATTGGGGTGTTTCTTATAATACACTACATTTTTTTCTTTCTTTACTTGATGCAAAACTGAGTATAAAAACGTGGCCGGGACATTGGTAATGCTTTTGAAAATACACTCGACTCAGATGCGACTGTTGTTACATTTGTCAAACATTATGCGGTATCCTATCGTCGTCAAGAGTTCACTACAGTAACATACATACTAGTTCATGCTTCACACTAGTAGCACCTGCAATGTCGAAAGATAAATTGGAAACATTGATAATGAGAAACTTGCTCTTTTAACCATAATGTTTGTTTCAACATAGTTTATCATCGATTGGTAGCTATGTCAATAAGCATCATTTGATGTGTAACCCAGAAGTGTAATGTCATTAACATGTCATTGACCCCATTCCACACATGCGTTTTGACTTATCTATTAAACAATTGACCACAGTTAGTTTAACAACAGCTTTTGTTAATAGCATTGTTCAAAAATTTAACAAAGTTTCATGCAGATTTATGCATAGACCAACACATGCGATTGCTGAAATATGCTTGATCTGACTATTTCAGTGAGCATTCACATGAAGTAGTAATGAATAGTACTTTTTTTTTCAATTTCTAGGTAATTATTGATCTTTAGATCCAGCACATATGTCCTTCATAAAATAGCTTAAAGACGCCTGATTGATGTTCTTGTTGTGCTGCTGGATGGGTGCAAAAGGGATTCCCGGCCTTTATTTAAAGACAACTTCGTAACATTGTGAAGCCCCTTTTTAAAAATTGTACAGTTTGCTATTCTGGCACACGTACCTAACGGTGTTTAAATGGACAAATAAACACCCTAGAAACACAAACTTTAGACAGTTATGCTGTATGCCTCATAACATATGAACAGATGAAACATTGGCACAGAATTGTCAGCTGACAGAAAAAATTTTTGGAACACAGAAGCTTATGGCGGGAAGACTGCGAATGGTCGCTCATGATTTTTCACATTTTTAAAAGCCATTAAAGCATCATTTTGACTGCTATTATTTTCAGTTGGCTCCATTTTTCAGACCTTATCAGGACCATAGTGCATGGAGAAATCATGGTAGCTAAGTTTTTGTCTAAACTGGCAGTAGAAACATTGTTAAACAATGACTTCAATGCCTTTGGGGTACACTATATCCTTTGGAGTTAAGTACTACAAGTCAATAGCTCGGTAAGATAAACTTGCTCCACATGAACCCCAAACTATGGATCGGATCGACATTTAACATCAAGTGGAAGAAACGAGACAAATTTTTGATGAAGTCCTCGAGCAACGGAATGCGGCCATGTTCAACTCACTTTGGGAGCATTTCACTTTCAATCAACTTAATGGCTGTTGTAGTAACAGCTACTAGATGTGGGAATGCAGAATAAAGGTTTAGTCAAACAGTTTTTTTATTTACCTGTTGATGGCGAAAAAAATCTATTGATTTGGAATGGTTTCCTCCCTCTGGGACCAAATTGATCCTAAACAAACATACACAAATACAAATACAATATACACAACACACAATATAAACACAACATTAATAACACATACACATAAAACAACATACCACAACACATACAACATATACACACAAAACACACCAGCATACACACAACACACACGCATATTATACACACACAACATATATATGCCACATTCAAATGCACACACATACAGACACTCATGCACTGCTCACACAGACACAAACCAACCAAATTACACACGATACCACACACTCACACCAGTCACAGACTTCATATCATACATGTTACACTACATCTTATATTGTTTTATGTTGGCTTCAGTTAGGAATGAATTTTGTGGAGTAGTATATCAAAAATAATTGATTAGACACCAGATACGTATCATAGAAATATATGACTGTTTTCACATTTTACACAAAATTAAAAATATGTGATGAAAATCTCAAAATTTGCAGGAAATTATTCTAATGTCAATCTACTAGTTTTCATGAATGATTAAGTAAAATTTGATTCATTGCTTATTCCCAGTTTGACACAAAAAATCTATAATGAAATCTTAAATTTGTAGCGAACTATCCAGATCATGTTATCTTAGTAATTTTAATGGCTGATTTAGGGTGGGGGTCATCTCTCTCTGTACAAAATGAAAGAACAATTTTATTGACACTCTCATACTTTCTATATCATTCATGGCACTTAAGTAATATAAAAAGAAGTTACTATATTCTGGCCACAAAATTGCATCAGCGACACATAAATCATCTTGGATACCCCACCTTATGTGTTCCTGTTACACATCCAACAGTATGTTCAAAACACTATCTCTGCTACTACATGTAAGCTCGACCACTATGATTTTATACAGTGTGTCTCAAAAACAATTTGTGACAAGGTCAAAAGCGCCCTCTTTGGTAATGAGAATAAACATTTTTGTGTTTGATGCTACATCACCATCAAGGATAGGCTTAGCTTTCAAATGCCGTTTGTTTTTGTTTAGCTTTGCCTTGTTTTTATCGTGAGATATGTTCAGTTCAACAACGCAAAAAGGTAAAATCGCAAATGTGCCACTTTTAACTACTACACAGTCAGTTGATTAGATCAGGGGCATTTAGGGAAAATTCGCACAATCGGCGATTCTTCACCCTTTCCTATTTAAATTACACTATCTCAAGATTAAAATAAGAGCAAATTGAACAAAAATAACAGGATTTTGAAAGCTGAGACTATGCTTTTGACAGTTGATGTAAGCATCATGTCAGAAGAGTATTTTCTAATTGCAAAGAGGGCAGTTTTCACTTGCACAATTTTTTTGAGACACACTGCTATTACATTGCCCGGGGCAAGTAAAAATTTCATGTCCAGTCAAAGTAAAAGGTAAATATTAAATTTACGGAATGAAGAAAATATATTTTCCAAAAATCTTCAAAAGTGAGCCAAAATATGTATTCATGAAATTTTGTGTTCATATTAGTTTCACACTAGATTTCATCATCTCATTTGGTTCAGTACCATACCTACGCCATTTCCTCACACATACCTATTACATCTGTCCTTTACCAACACGTTAGCAGAAACTCAATCCCTTTAATTACCCATGACCAACCTCTAGGCCAAAGCACTTTTTTGATATTTATCTCCCCTATCTTCAATCGACTTTCCTTCGTCTTCTTCATATTGACTCCGAAATCAACATAGATGAAGGTCATCCTGGAATCCTTACTACACAAGATCGCCAGCCATATATACTTGTGAATTTTTACGCAAATGTTAGGACATTCGTACTGACTTTCAGCGGAAAGAATACAGAATGTCCATCCGCATAGACATTCGTAACACGGACCCGCGTGTTTAACGCATACACGAGAATGTTGCATTAAAATTATTAATTTCAGACGGTGGCTCTCACGGGCATTGGGAATCATATCTGTTTGCAGACCTGCGGGCCATCCGAAATAAGGGCATCTTATGATTTGCATGTTTTTGTCGTAAGGACATGCCCGCGTCATCTCAGACCGTTGGTTATTTATACATGTATCAGGCCGTAAACCTTTAAACGGTTGAAATATTATTCAAAGTTGAAAGTTCATAAACCAAGGCTGCTAAGCTGAAATATTTATGATTCAATTACAGAGTACACAAAAAGCCATAATCTATACTGGAAAATATACTGCATGTGCACACAATATCTGAATACCTCTCAATTCATTCTTCCAAATATATGTAATTTTATTCTCAATATACTTTGTAATTATTTTCTATATCTGAGCAATCCACCAAGCACTGACTGTACTGTGACAAACACTGAGAAAGACCAAAACAAAATTGTTCAAGTTTGTACTTAACATAATGCTTTTGCCATTATGAAAAATAGAGGTCGCTCAGTAGATTTTTTTTTATCTTTTACCAGATTTTTTTTCACTTATTTTGATGCTAAGTTCTTGCTGCCGTGTTTTTGGCTTGTGATTGAATTTAATAAAAAGAAGAAAAAGGGACATGAGTCTTTCCCCCATGCAGTGGGTCAGTCAATCGAACTACAACCAACATTTTTTGGGGGGGGGGGAGGCGCGGTGGGGGGGCCTCAATTAAACAAACACATATTCTTAATATCAGAATACAATCCATTTCCTATCCCCAATTATAAACAGGCTATACAAGATCCATAAATAATGAATTAAAATTATTCCCTCATTAAACACACATATTATTAACTGCACTCTTCAATTTTACAATTTTAGGTGACTAGTCTCACACAACTTGTTTACTGCCCACAAAATTGCTGAATGATAATTCGCCTAACAACCCTAATCCCAACCCAACCCAAACCCAACCCTAACCCCACCCTAATCTAACCCCAACCCCAACCCTACCTTCATACTGAGCACCCACTGGCAATGCCTAACTACTCTTTGTTCTGGGGATATGTAATCACATAGAGCAATTGTACCATACCTAAAACCAAATTGTGATTCACCTCGTTATATATCCAGATGCATGAGACTTCATGATAATAAAGTATAATGTTTATGCTGGACACTGAACTCTATCCAGACTATATATTGTGAATAATGATCTGTATCTTGTGAACAGCCACGCTCCAGATTTTCCCAAAAGAGGAGGAGGGAAGTGGGGGCTTACGGCGTGCCACGGCCAATACCAGTTATTTTCAGCTGTAAGCCAATAAACTGGTCACCGTCTTTCTCTGAGCCAAGAAAAGAATTAGGGACCACAACCAGTTAACCCCCCACCCCTCCCTTATACATCCCCCACCGTTATTTGTACGAAATAAATTCCCTCCATTCAAACCCCACCACCAATTCCCACTCCATGAACTTAGAATGGCCTGCAGCTGTGCCACGCCTATCACATTCTCAGAAGTCAACGCGGATACAAGAAACAAGACAATTTCTTATCATCACACAATGCTGAATCCGGAAATACAACGGTCACGGTTCATTGCTTTGGCAAGACTCCATATCTGACCACCCTGCCACCCCCCCCCCAACCCAATCGTCCTTCTACCATAAATGTCAGGCTGATATATATCTTACATAAACACACTGTCCCAAAAAGTACACTACAATTACAGCAATTTGAAACAATATTATGACACATTAGGCGGGTTTATTTTCAAACATCACGACGTGAGCCTCTCGGACCCGCATACGAAGATTAGATTTTAAATATCAAGACCCGATACGGAGCACCGTTACGGGGGGATCTATTATGCTTTATTAGATTCTCTGACAGCCTTGGCTTAAGCCAAGCGTGGCGTACAGGCTCCGCGGACATTGATTTGCACATGTCCGCAGACAATGTCGTATGATATATATTTGGTTGCCACGACGAGATCTTTTCGGCTTTGTCTGTTGTTGTTGTTGTTGTTGTCGCTGACGGTTGTTATCATGGCGAGTAGATGCATGCCATTTAAGTAAACGTGACAATTTGTCCCCAATTTTCACACCTCAGCGCATCTATTTATTTTTTCTGCTACCTCAGCCCCCACGCATGGGTGACGAAATGAAAATGTATCATGTGATGATGCGACACACTCCGCTAAAGCACCAAGAAAGCAAATCAAGAGTAAGACTATTACTTTGAGACTTTTGTTGGTTATGGAGTGCCTGAATTTCTAAATATATACCACCTCATTGAATACATGGATGCCAAATTGGGTGCATGTAGAAAGTGGTCCACATCCTCTATCACACATGAAATTCAAAAGATTTGGAATTCAAAGTCACTTTCAAAAGTCAATTGCTGAAGTGCCACAGTGTTCTGTTTTGAACGTCAAGAAGTAAGTAGACTTGTTCACCCATCTACCAGATGGGTTTGACATTTTGTGAGGAATATATTTTGCATTGATTATGGTAAAATGTAGGCCCCCATGCTGTACACAGGTTCTCTTCTTCTGCCCACATATGAATATTATACTTTGAGTCTGTTATTGAAACACACTTCTACAGGCGATTTCTTTGTATTTTCAACCTTCTTCTTATATTTTTAATAATGTGACGTGCTCATCTAAAATAGGCTTCTTGTGATTAAAGACAGGGCATCTCTTTTGCATGTCTTAAAAATTAACATTGTGTCATTAGACTGGCATATAAAAGAAAATCTACCTACCTCCAGCAAAGTACAAATATGAGCTAGAAATTCAGTTTTAGTGGAATTATAGTGATCATTGGACTTTGAATTATTGTCTGGTATAGACAAAAACTCCTACCATAGAACAAACACCAAAGGATAACTGGTTTATGCACATTTTTAAAATTCTAGGTAATTAATGATCCCTAGATTTTCGAAGACGCTATACAACAAAGAAGAGTACAATACGTTCCTAAGGTAAACATGTATGTAAAACAAAGTGCAAAAACAGTAAACTCTAGACAATTTTCACACAGACATATTTTTTATTTGTATGAGCAATGTGCAATAATAATATCTACATTGGAAACCACATATCCCTGGTAATTTCTTTTTTGTTTTGTGTTTTGACATCTCACAGGCAAAATAGATTTAAAGGCTGGGTGTCTTTTTTACACACCTAAAATTTAACATTGTGCACATATGCCAGTTGGTATATAGAAGAAAATGTAATTTAAGAACCCAATTGTACTAGCTAGAAATGCAGTGTTAGTGGAAGTATAATAAATGTTTGACTTCAATTTGATTATTGTAAAGTCTCTTGTTACAAAAATTATACCTGTCTAATAGTCTATTTTTAGACAGTGCATGCATGGAGGTCTCACATAGACATTGTCACTGAGAGCTTAGCGCAATAGGAGTGTACACAAAGATAGATAACCTTGCATTCCTTTTGTGCCTGACACATGCCAGCACAAAAGTAGGTCAACCATCTGGTATTACATGTACATACATGTAAGTACTGTAACAGGCCTAACGAGAGATTTGAAGCTGTGCGTCTAGAACATACAATACACAAGTATTGTTTTTTTTTTGCTTATTTTTCAAAATCTGGGTAACTTCTGATCTTCAGATTTCACAGGCAAGCCCTTTACAAATAGCCTCAGGGCATAAATAATGTTTTGCTATGTTATGGGAGGGCTGCAAATGAGATTCCCTACCTTTAAACAAAAATATGGGGGTGGGTCTATTCCACAGACACATCGGAGCTATACACATTTGAATATCAGACGATATAAATTACTGCTGGAAATTTGCTGACAAGTTGTCATTTAGACGTAAATAAATATCAGCTGGACAATTAGCCTCCGATACCGCGTTACGTTGTGGCCACGATGTAGGTTGGTTTTGTGACCTCCTCGGGGAAACTAGGTGGCATTGTGGCAGGCTTATGCTGTTCAGGATCTGAATTACCAGTGACAATAAAGAGCGTTTCATCTGAATTAAACGGATGGACACATGTACGATATCACCCAGTATGAATTATGCATGAGATCTGCATCGTACTATCGCTCAGATATAATTCCAGTTGTCGGGATAGATTAACTATTTACTCAATGAAGATACCGGAGGGAGATTTCAAGATCGATGTTTGGATTTGTAGACAATGGTGGTAGAAGTTGATATTGACATTATATTCGTTATGATACTGAAAAGATTGAGATAATCATAATAATTATTGGAATTATAATGACCATGTTAATCAAAATCATCATAATGATACAATAAACATGCTCACTTCATTAGGAATAATAACAATAAATCCTAATAATCCTGAATACATGTAATTATGATCAGAGTCAGAATCATAAAACATTTTAAAAACAAGGCCTCAAGCTCAATCATGATTCTGTGCTATATTCATACCAGACATGTTCATGTTGTGTGTTTCCATAAATATAATTTGATTTATGTCTCTAAAGTGTACCCAAGTTTCTGTTTATTTGTGCACTTAGCCTTGTTCTTTTTAAAGCTTTTCAATCTTTGTAGGTTTGATTGTTTTGTACACAAAAGAAGCATAAACATAAAAGCAGAGCTGCCAATCTCAGTGAATGAAATTGCGTGAGACTCCCATAGGCCAATGATATAACGAAAGGGTCCAATTGCGTGAGATCACATAGAAATGCATGAAAAATCAAACAAAAAGTTGGTGTGAGAAAGGGCCAAAACGCGTGAGTCTCTTGCTCATTGCGTGAGAGTTGGCAGCCCTGTAAAAGGAATCACAAAAGCACGAAGCGAAGAAAAAGAAATATAGAAAAAAAAAAACAACAGAAAGAAACAAAGAAAGAAAGAAAGAAAGGAAAAAGAAGAATAATCTGAAAAGCAGAAGACAATGAAGAAGAAAAGCAAAAGGGGAAGAAGGAGGAGGAAAAAGACGAAGTTGATGGAAGAAGAAGGAGGAGAAGAAGAAGGAGGAGAAGAAGGAGGAAAAGGAGGAGAAGAAGGAGGAGAAGGAGGAGAAGAAGGAGAAGAAGGAGAAGGAGGAGAAGAAGGAGAAGGAGAAGGAGGAGAAGAAGAAGGAGAAGGAGGAGGAGGAGAAGGAGAAGGAGAAGGAGAAGGAGAAGGAGAAGGAGAAGGAGAAGAAGAAGAAGAAGANAGANANANANAGAGAGAGGAAGAAGAAGAAGAAATAGAGGAAGAAGAAGAAGAGATAGAGGAAGAAGAAGAAGAAGAAGAAGAGAGAGAGAGAGAGAGGAGAGAAGAGGAGGAGGCGAAAGAATTAGAAGGAGAAGGAAAAGGAGAAGAGAATCTTCAAAGCTCAGCAATTGTATATTAACAACTCTACATCTTATGAAGATGTCTGGAGGAGGAGGAAAAGGAAGAGGGAGGAAGAAGAAGATATCATTTTGAGACACTTGACATTTCACAGGAATAATGGCCTCACCTCTCTGTAACACAACTGCTACATCACACTGACTTGTTGAATTCTAATCTCAATAATTCACACACTAATTTCTTATGACCACGAAAATCCATCTATATGGAAATAGTCTGTCTGACAAATAACATACAAAGTCAATTTCAGTCCCAAGAGGAATATGTGGGTGCTAATTTCCTTGGGGCTAAGGTACAGAAAGACAGCAATGTCTTTGCATTCTTGCAATTGTTGATGTTTTCACCACGAAATCTACAACATTCACCTGTATGCAGGCAGAGGCCCAGATACAGTAAAGGTCAACACACTTTATGAAGAGAAATTGAACTCAACAAAAGGGGTAACCATAAGATATACGCTGTGTATCCACAATGCAGATCCATTGATGTACACTTCATTTCATATTTGTCAGACAGGCTGCAGAACCCCATACCATCTTTGTAATTTGTTTTCATTGAATGTAAAGTTGGCTGCCTGTATGTGCAGTATCGATTCCTAGGGGAATCCTTTTTCCCCAATATTCAAAACGCACTGGAATTTGTCTAAATTGAACAATATATCAAATTTGTCATTTTTCAATTCAGTTAATTCATGAGTCGAAGTATAGACCGATGCTCACATGTAGCATCCCACTCTGAATCAGCTAAACAAAGGATCATGTCTAATCTCGCAGTCTAAGGTACAACTTTTTTTGATACTTATCATTTAATTTTTATTTACAAAAACTACATGAACACAATATCAAAATTAAAATTTAATGAAATTTGAAATGAACCACATAACAAAGAAAGATACAGTTTAATGCAAGTAAAAAAAAAAAATGAATGTGAGTTTGTATTTTTTGTCTTACTACTGTAAAAAAAAATATGTACAACATAAAGAATTTTATTAACAAAATAAATAGGGTACATACATCTATACGTAAGCTTTAAAGATTGAGAAAAGCTTTGGGAAAAATGTTCATAAACCTTTTCATTATTGTTGTTTATATTACTAGTAGTAGTAGTAGTAGTAGTAGTAGTAGAAGTAGTAGTAGTATTAGTAGAAGTAGTAGTATAGTTAGTAATAGTATTAATATTTTTATCATCATCATCATTATTATTATTATCAGTAGTAGAAGTAGTAGTAGAAGAAGTAGTAGTAGTAGTAGTAGTAGTAGTAACAGTGATACTAGTAGTAGTAGTAGTAGTAGTAGAAGTAGTAGTAGTAGTAGTAGTAGTAGTAGTAGTAGTAGTAGTAGTAATAGTGGTGGTAGTAGTGGTAGTATCATGATTATCATTATTAATATTAGTAGTAGTAGTAGTAATAGTAGTAGTAGTAGTAGTACTACTGTTATCATTATCATTACCATTATAATTAGAGGATGTAGTTGTAGTAGTAGCCATTACACTCAAAATCTTCAATGGGGACAAAACATTTTCAACAATCAGATGACAAATAACAAGAAGGGGAACACAATGCCAAAATAACCATGTTGGGCTTTAAAAATGATGATATTCATGCACACACATTACCTCTCTCTATACACATCCCTCATTACTAATACTATGTTGGCGAAAAATATGGACAGAAGACACCCGCGGCAATGACTCAATTCATGCAAAATTATACCAATCGAAAGGGTAGCTGTACTGATTCGTCTATGGTTACAGTTTGTGGGCATGGATATGGGATGGTGTATGAGGGTAAAGGGAGTCGGTCAGATGAGGAGACACGAAGAGGGCCACTGATCTGCATAGGCCAAGCATGAGGTATGATGGCAGGGGGAATAATGCATGTGATCTGTGTCCTTTTTATTACCGAGGATCGATTTTGTTGGGCAGTACAGCAGTTGGGGAACCTAAGAGGTTTCCGTGTATGGAAACGGGGCACAGGTTGATTTTGCTAACCTTTAAAGCCCAAGTATAGTTTTTAGACGATCAAACAACTTTTTCGTCAATCATTTACAAAGCATTCTATTGTCACCGCAGATATCAGAAAACAACATCAAACCCACTAAAAATTGTTAACAGTGACAAATTGCGATGTTTAAGTTAAAGGAGAACATGTAGTGGTATGTACATTACTGGGAAATGTTGGGGGAGAAGTCCCCCCGCCCCCAGTAATTGTACATCTTGGCTACTTTAGCAAGCAATTTTAAGGGCATTGATAGATCATATAGGTCTTTCTAAAAAACAATTACAAAAAAAAAATCATTTTTTACCATTTACCAAAACTATAGGGCTTTAACTTACTTAACCCATATGGTACAAGAACTAAGTACTACAACTCTATCAACATTTACAAGACATTCCCAATAAGCTATGGACTGGATCATACTTAACTTGTGATTCAAAGAAGCAGTATTAAGACGTTTGATAAAATCATCAAACTTACATTTTACAGCAACAAAAAATCAACAGCAAATCATTCATTGTTCCAGGAGAGCAAAAGTGTAAACTGTATCATCGATTTGCTGGTCATACAGTACACCAACAAGCTGCAGCACACTTAAGTTGGTGGTTTACTTTTAAAACAAAACACAGATCTCGAAATTGCAAGTTCGGTATCACTAGAGGGCAAAGGTGCAAAATGTCACACAATTCCGCAATAAACGTCAGAAGCCAATCATCAGAGGCAAAACGCATAACACCTGCCAAATTCGGGAGTGAAATATTATTGGTTTTGGCGTTACAAGATTCCAAAGAGTGCAACGAAAACTATTTACCCAGCCGAGTCCTCGATGACATGTCACGATAAGCGCAAGGAGACATTTTCTCGCTGATTTATTCGAGAGGCTCGCGATACATATCGGATGCCGCTCCGAGCCCCGGGGGAATGCTAATAATAAGGGGGGAAAGTGGGGGGAACGTAAGTTTTAGATGAACACCACAAACAGAAGGCATAAATGTTTTAAGTAAACAAGGAGTGGGTGAGATTTGCCAGCCCACTGCGCATCAATTACATAAAACGCGTGACCTGGATTCCGTTATCCCTCCTTCCTTTTACATGTGGCCAGTACGTCTCTTATTTCAATGGTCTTAATGTTGAAGTAGAAAGAAAAAGTGCCCTCTTTTGCCTCAAATAAAAACCGGGGAAGCAATATATCCAAAAATCCAACATAGACAATGGTGGATCCACATGACTAGTACCAAGTGAACTTATGAACCAACAATGCAGCCAACCCCCCCTCCCCCCCCCCAAACCACACACACACACACACATACATGATTTCCAACATGAATGACAGCTTGCATTCGTGTGAAAGAGAACATTCCATTGAATCAAAATGTTTCAGTCTTAAGAATTTGGAAATATGGCTATACATGTATATAACATAATAGACTCCTGACGAGATAT
Organism: Eucidaris tribuloides; assembly: GCA_001188425.1. Taxonomy (NCBI): domain Eukaryota; kingdom Metazoa; phylum Echinodermata; class Echinoidea; order Cidaroida; family Cidaridae; genus Eucidaris; species Eucidaris tribuloides. The sequence continues at coordinate 9,502 of JZLH01S0027832.1, read as the reverse complement.
TATTAGGGTGTTGCTTGTTGCTGATGGGTTCCAGAGAGAAGAGATGTTAGACTCTGGGAAGTGACTGGTTAACGATAGGTTTCAGGATTTACAAGTCCATCACTTCCCTTTATTTTCACTACCAATTGATAGTTAAGTACTTACAAATGTTGTGTTGAAAGTTTGAGATCAATACGTTACGAACTTGCTTTTTTATGAGAAAAACTAATAACAATATGATACCAGAATATTGTTCTTTCCGTGGGTTTCAGTTTTGCTCAAATTGCAGAATACTGTTATGTGTGCGTTCGCATGACCAGCTGGGTGGCTGACTACATACACTGATATGGTTAAACGGCTGAACTCTGCGTGACCTTCGGCTAGCGGCCAATCAGACAATTTTGGAACTAACAGAACGTTCCCGTCATTTTGCAAATTGTGTAGTTTAACCATCGAGATTTTCAACAAAACTATGTATTCTACCCATAGGTTTTATGACAGGTGTGTATAATTCATGTATACGAATCTTAACATAGTGAACAATTTGAGCTGATTTAATTAAATTTGCCATTTTCTGGCGTGCAAATCCTGAACTTTATCTTTAAATGCTTGATACATATAATTTTGGGTATGGACCTCTGTTTCAGATAACTAAAAGGGGCATTCCAGAAAAACAGCAACGTTTTAGTCCCAGGGAGGTACTGAAGTATATTGGGTATACGGGGATGTGCTGCTGGGAAGGGGTGACTTTCTCAAGAAAAATCCTTAGATATGGGTTCCCTTTTCATCAAAAAGATCCTTAGACATGGGTCCCATTTTTCAAATTTTCAAAATTTTTGGCACGCACGCAAACACTCACAATTTTCAATTTTTTAACATAAGCTAATTTCACATATTTGGTGCACTTTGCACGCAAACATATGTTATTTTCAAGTTTTGAAATCCTTAGACATGGCAAAAGGATTCTTAGATGTGGGTATGGGTTCGGAGTTCTCAGCGGCACACCCCCGTCTGACTATAATCTGAGTACCCCCCAGGGTTATTGTCATTCTTTCAAAAAATAGGCAACGAGTCAAATCTATCTTCAGGGTTGACTGAACACCCAACTTGCTACCCAATCCTTTTTTGAACAAATGTCAAAGAATGTGTTGAAAATGTAAACAATAAAAAAATGTAAACATGTTTTTAAGATTTCAAATCAAACAGTTATTTAATGACAGGGACAACATCTAAATCTGTGGGTTTTACAGTTTTTGTATCCAAAAATAGAGATGAAATTCAAACAATAACATTGTGGCGTGATAATATGTTTTGATCATTATTGTCTTTCTAACCAGGGTGAAGAGAAAAGAAAAGGTTAACTGTAGACAGTGGTTGCGTGCTTGTGAGCATAACAAGAAAAAAATAATTATTAAATACAGAGCTAGGCAGGTGCATAAGTTACAATAAAGACTCTTAATTGCAAAAAGTGGGAGGTTGAAATCACAAATAATTGCTGGCAAAAGAAGCTACAGGATGTTTGTGGCCACGTGCAGTTTGCACTGTCTGGACTTTTTAAGGACACAAACAAGTTCTCTTCCTTCGCACAATGTTTATTATTCTGGGGTTTTATTTAACTTTTGATGGAATGCAGGTAGAAGACTACATTTCAATACTGCACCCCACTTTATGAATCTTCCGAATTGCTGTTTTGGGGGATTATTGTCATTTTATTGTGAAGGAAAAGGATTTCAGATGCACATTTACCTTTAAAAATGAGATTTGCAATTTCGCTCTACCTTGCTTACAATATATTTTCAACATTTGGGTTCATAAAGGTGAATTCGTGAGAGTTTGTGTTTGCAATTTATTGCATTTTCATTCACTTTGTACAGGAATATCAGGGAGCGAAAATGTTTGTGGTTGTTTGTCCATGAAGACTTAAGGTTTAAGGGAATACATGCAACGAAAAGGAATTCAGTTAAGCATTCATCTTAACCCATGGTTGAAGACTAGATAAGGGATATCTCATCACTTACAATATATTTTCAACATTTTGGTTCAAAAAGGGGAATTCCACAAGAGTCTATTTTGGCAATTTCTTGCATTTTCGTTCACTTTGTACAGGACCTGAGATATCTCATCATGAGGTCTATGGGAAATGCCTTTTAAAGACACAGGCTAACATTGTGGAGCTTCAAATTAAAAAAATTGTTAAACTTTGCTTTCTGAGCTACATAGTAGTGTTTGAATAGACAAATAAACACCCTAGAATTCAAAAGTTTGGATATTTATGCTGCCACTGGCAAGATATGAATGAATAAACAATTAGTACTTGGGGCGAGTACAAAGTAGCCTAGATCTACACACAGTAAGTCTATGGCAGGAAATGGGCAGGTGAATCCGGTCAACTTTTCACTTTTTTAAAGCACAAAGTTATCACTTTGAAATATAATTTTTTCACGGCTTCATTTTTTGACCTTATCAAAGACACTGGTAGCATGGGGAATCATGTAGCTCAGATTTTTTTAAACTGGAAACAATGTTATAGAATGCCTTTACAGCAAAATCAAACCATCTTCAATGAGTTAAAAAAAAGAAAGATTTGCAGTGTATTCAGAGTCCTCTGATATGGTATAGCCAACATTCCACAGTGATGCCATATTACAAGCATACATAATACTGTCACTTGTCAGATTTGTGCAAACAGATGCTGACAGGAGATTTGATGGAATTATGGTCTGAAGAGCCAGAAAAAATGCAATAACCCCCACGCCATATATCGTCACATCATGGTCTTATACAGGGTGTCCCAGAAAGAATGCTACACCTGCGATCACTAATTTCTTCAACATCATCTGCAGTATGTTGCTGGTTTTTGTTTCAGTGGTTAGAACATTCTTTTTCCAGCAATATGATACCGTGATCATTTATTTTGAGTAATTCGTTTGGATCCTGCGGCCATTTTTCTGAGGCAATGTCGTTTCCCAAATTTGCCAATTTGCGGTCATCGGAACACCAAGATATTCTCGCGTCTCAGCGTGCCATAGCAGACAAACCGCAATGACAATGGGAGATGTAGCTCACATCGTCTTCCTTATCAAAGCAAGGGCATTTCTGCACTTTGTCTCGAAGGAGCTTATTCTATGGCACGCATAACAGGAGAATATTTCGGTGTTCAGATGATCGCTGATGTGAAAAAAAAATAGAAATTTTAGGAAATTACATCGGCCTCAGAAATAATAGCCGTAAATCGCTAACACCTCAATCAAATCAAATGAATCATGATATCATTTTGTTGGAAAAAGAATGTGTACTCATGAAATAATCATCCAATGACATTTTGTGGATGAGTTGAAGAAATTCACGATCGCAAGTGTAGCATTGCTTTCTGGCCACCCTGTAAAGCCAGTCAATTAACTACAGAGGGACGAGCTAAACAGTTGTATACATCATGCATCGCGTAAGCAACGACGATGATGAACATGATACAGTGACAACTGCTGTGGACCCGGCCCCTGGGGGTCAGGGGAGCAACTTGTGCAGTCTGGGCTTCAAGTCTGAAATGATGCAAAATATACATGCGTATACAGATGTGGGCTGTAGCGCAACATTGTTTTTTTTTTGTCGCCCCCCATAAACTTAGTATGGTATCTGTTTGTTATAATATGTAAGCAAATGCATCTGATATATTCTATGTAACTACAGTGGTAGTAGTTCATCGCTGTACACTATTTGTACAACAATAACAAACTTATATTTAAATTCCCATTTTGTTGTTTATTTACTTATGGTCTGACTTTTTTTTTAGGAAGGGGGGTAGGTTGACTTGACACCTTTCAAAACAATTTGGTATCACACGTTATTCACACAAAAAAGGATTTGGGAATTTTCTAATACTGTACATCCACATATTCTAGGTTCCTTAAAGCATAATGCAGTAGTTTCAGTAAATGTATGTGTGTGTGTTGTTTGTGCGCTGTGTGTGTGTGTGTGTGTGTGTGTGTGTGTGTGTGGTGGTGTGTGTGTGTGCGTGCGTTGAGTGCGTGTGTGTGTGCATGCGTGTGTGTGTGTGTGCGATGCGTGTGTGTGTGTGTGTGTGTGTGTGTGTGTGTGTGTGTGTGTCAATGTATGTGTGTGTGTCTTTGTAAGTGTGTGTCGATGTACGTAAATGCTCGATTACAAAAGGTAATTGACCAAAGTGCAAAGAGGTAATTGACCGATGTGGCACCTTAACCTGCCGATTCGAACACAAAATGTCTTCCAAGCGAGTCAAATATTCTCACACACTAAACTGATCAAATTCAGGCAAATTGTTAACCATGCAGTAAAAAGCTTAGTGATGTGATATGGACCACATAAAGTTACTGCATGGGTGAATGTACGGTGCAAGATTGCGAGGAAATGACATTAGCTTACAGTTTGTCACCACACAATTGGAAGGAAAAAACCTTTATGCTGGCATGTCTTTGGAATTTAACTCTTAACATGCCAGAGGATTTAACTCTCTATGGAATTTATGTATATTATTTGGTACAGATCTGTGACTTTGGCATGTTTAGAGTTAATTAATGTCTATTTCAGCCATTATGATAAATGGTTTCTACTTTTTTGCACTTTTAACGGACAACACAATGCAAAATCTTCTTCAGAGCTAGCTAGGAGTGACTAATCTCTAGGCATGCCATATTAACTCTTAAGATGCCAGGGAAATCACAGCTCCATTGACATTGTGTGCATTATGTGGTGCAAATTTGCACCTCCGGCTGTAAGAGTTAATTTGCGACAAAACAATAATTATTACAATTGTCTAATTCCGTTGTATAAATGCAGCCAATTTTGAACACAGAAGGTAATTGAGGTTATTGGTGAAACATTTTCTAGCGATAAAGAAACAAAGTAGGTCATTAATACCGAAGTAGCCACATTAGAAGAAGCCATTGATTCAAAGTGCAGTCTACTGAAGATATTAATCAACTCATTAACCATTATGATAATGGTCTCTACCGTACTTGTACACTAACATATGACACAATGGAACATCCTATACAGAGCTGGGGGGGGGGGTTGATATAAACATGGGATATAAGGATACAGTAGATCATTAGTTCCAAAGTGTCTAGATTTATAGGGAAATTATTTTAAATGCAATCTAAAATGATATTAACTTACTCACCACCCATTCTGATAATGGTCTCTACCATAGTGTACACTAACAAATGGCATAATGGGATATCCTATACAGAGCTTAGGGGAGTAATGTATGTTATGCAATGGATACAGGGACACAACAGGTCAGTAATTACACAGTGTCTAGATTAGATGAAGTCATTCCAGTGCAGTCTTCTGAAGATATGAATCTACTCATCACCCATTTTGATAATAGTCTCTACCATAGTGTACACTAACAAATTACACAATGGGATATCCTATACAGAGTTTAGGGGAGTAATGTATGTTATGAAATGGATACAGGGACACAACAGGTCAGTAATTACACAGTGTCTAGATTAGATGAAGTCATTCCAGTGCGGTCTTCTGAAGATATGAATCTACTCATCACCCATTTTGATAATGGTCTCTACCATATGTACTTGGACATTCAATACAGAGCTTAGGGGAGTAATATGAGCAATTGTTACAGGGACACAACAGGTTATTAATTACAGTGTCTAGATTAGATGAAGTCATTCCAGTGCAGTCTTCTGAAGATATGAACCTACTCATCACCCATTTTAATAATGGTCTCTACCATATTGTACACTGCCATGTACAGTAAAACGGGACATCCTATTTGGAGCACAGGGAAGTGATGTAAACATAGAATATATGAAACATGGCACGTCAAGTACAATTGAAAATATAGGTTTCTCATCAGATAATTCTCCTGGGTCAGAAATTCAAATTTTATTTACATAATTTACATACATACCATTTCATTAACAAAGAATTTCATGATATTGGTAATGCTTTAAAATCAAATATAATTACCCAATTTACTTGTGAGTTTGGAAAACAGACTAATCAACCCTAGTTTCTTGGAACTCAGTGAGGGCTCCCAGGACACTAGTCTTCTCACCATACTCATCAATAAAGGCAGTAATTATGGTACTTTATCTTGCAATATCTCATTAATTTGATCACAAAAGTCTGTAGAAGTTGGTGCTCTAGACATCTAGACATCTTCAGCATATATCTTTTGCAATTTATCATACCGCATTCCAGATAGTGCCTCCCATTAAATAAAATCATTTATTTCCTCCGAACCACATCATACCATAATACTGCCAGATTGCAGTCGAGTTAGTGTCAAAATTTGTTGGAAAGGTCAGCTGGGTTCGGCTTGGTTTATTCCCAACATGATGAACAAATACCACAGACAAAAGTCAACATTCCCGACTGGAAATAGACGGGTCAATAAAGCGAGCACTATCCCAAAATTGTTTTCGACCTAATTGAATCAATTTCACTCCCAGGGGAATGGGGGACAGGTGGGAGTAGTATACTGTATTGTATGTATACTGATCACTTTCATAGAACCTTGTCATTTTCAGTGAACATGTAGGGAGGAGCGAAGGTGGGAAACATTATTTTGCGAATTTCAAAACATTGATGCTCTCAAAGTAAGGTTTTGTAATTAAAGTCCCAGGGGCATACCTAGGGGCATTAATGGAAGGGGTGGGGGTGGGGGACAAATTTCCTCACATATTTCTTTTGGCTCAAAAACAGCGTGTCTTCCTCCACTTCCCCATTAAATCAGTATCTAGCCCTGTGAACATAAAGCAAAAGTCTAAAGATATGCGTTTCCACACTTATCCACTCAACTTTCCAACACCCCCCCCCCACCCCCACCCCCACCACTCATTGGGGCCAGCCGCCGGGCCTCAAGGTCATATAACAAAAGTCATTACTGCAATTACAATGCCAGATTGGTCTATTAAGAATTGTGCCGTTTGATTTGTGGAGGTGGAACCACTTGGTTTGATTTACGGAGGACAGTAAACTGTAGTTCAGCCCGAGCTAGGGTAAACCACATTAGTCATTTTGGGGTTTGCTGTTCAACTCAACATGAACACGCAATGTATAGATCTGTTTACTCAATTTAACAGCAATCACACATTATATAAACCAAATCTTCCACGCTCTATATCATATTAAGACATAAAACTACAGTATACATGTAATTTCATAGGCCTATTTATATCTTATACCTGACAGTCTTAATGGACCTCTGTATCTATTGACTAATTACAGTAATTTATCAAATTTCATGATAAAGCATTATTATTGTTATTGCAACAACATCAATTTGAAGATTTATTACTGTGTTTTGATAGTAAAAACCAAGCTACCAATTCCATAATCTTCCTGATTCATGTAATCCACTCCAGGAATCCAGTATTAACATACTTCCTTCCTTTTTTTAGGGCTAGTTTTTTCTAGATGTTTATTTCAAGTTCATGTATTTGATAATATCACCAATATTTGTGACTTTCTCATAACATCACTCAGTTCACATGAATTCCAGAAACTAGAGCTAGACAATAGACAGTGTTTAATGAGTTGTAGGAGAGTGGTGGATCAAGGATTTGAAGGGGGTGGGGGTGGGGGTGGGTGGTGGCCGAAACAAACATCAATACATGCGGGTAAAATCTAGAGCTCTCCCGAATGTTTGATACGGAAACAACGATACGCGATCTCCTGTCACTTAGCCCTGCAACCTTTTGGTGTGTGCTGTTTCTTTGGGGATTCTCTTCTCACAATAGGGTCCTTGGCAATCCCGTAACTAGACAAGACAAAAAATCAATTATTTCGAGTTCACCAAAGGGAAAAACGACAGCCCCACGGTTGTCTTTCATCTTCAGGCGACATACTTAAGCTGTTGAGACATACGCCTGTTCTGCCAACATATTCTCTGGAATGTTGTCGTCTTTGTCATCCCATTTTTTTCCGTCTGTGTGCAAGTTTCAATTAATCCCCCGACCCGCCAATGCCGAAAGTAACGGCTTTTATCGTGCAGACCTAGACATTTTCAAAATAATGCCACTGATAAAAGACTGTCACTGGCAAACATCAGCTGCAGACTACATTGAAAATCATTCTTGCCTTGAAATACAGTT